>JAMPIV010006387.1:0-160000 GCA_024509875.1 Oreohelix idahoensis | reverse complement strand
CAGAGTGCGCCCGCATAGAGTGTTGGCCTGTTGGTAGATGGTAGACTCTCTGCCTCTGGAGTACTCTCGTCGATAGTGTCATTGTAAATGTCCTTTTGTTTTGCTTTTTGTTTATACCTACGTAGCTACGTGCTAGATTTGTATGACTCCTTGCCAGTGTGTGTTTTGTCAGTGTGTTAGGACTCGCTAGTGATAACGATAGTCCTGTGGAAGATGTGTCTATTGAAGACACAAATACAGTGTGAGTCGCGGATGAACGCTCACCGTGTAGCTTCTGTGCTGTTGAAGACAGATATCGCTTCATCAGATCAGGTGTGTTTTCATACTAGCTTTATCCTCGAATAAGTGAGTTCCAATCCGCGAACCTTATGTACTTAATAGACTTGTATCCATAGACTCTCCTGCACATCTGTCAGAGTACATAGAGAGATATATAGATACTTATGAGAGGAGATAGTGTCTCAATACAGGGGCATACTCGTATGATGAACTCAGATTTGTGTAGAATAAGACCTTGTACAAATAAACAGGTCTCTTGATGATATGCTACGCAGAGAATCGCCTACTACAGTGCGTTGGCGCTCGTAGACAATATCGAATCGCGACCACGATGAACGCGCTATACATGCAAGATTCTACAGTCGGAGGTAAAAGAGAGAGAAACTCGAGTAGCAATATGTATAGAATTCAAAAACCCTATAACAAAGACCCGCAATGTGTCGGCGCATGATAGACGCGCGTAGAGTGTGAAGAGAATATAAGCGATCATAGATCGCGCGAGTTGGTCTGTTGTCTATGAATGCAAATGATCGTCCTCGTACAGGGCAACAACTCCCCCTTACACGCGCCGCGAGAACAGATATAGAGAAGAACACGCGCGGACGCTAATGAATACAAGCCTCAGTCTTTGACGAGCGTCGCATGTAGCTGGCTGTACATCACACTAACATTTAGTAAGTGAGAATCCTACTATGTTGACGCAAAGTGCAGTAAGATCAGCAGTGATCTGATGCATTGTATATGCTATATAAGCCCTCAGTATTTCCATAAAACTGAGATTGAATATATGATCTACATCTTCTGTTTTTTCTCAATCCTGCTTGTTCTTTCCTCAGTTTGTGGTCTACTGCTTTTGAAATTCTCTGTATAATTATCCTGCCTAGTATTTTGCTGGGAACTGAGAGAAGAGTGATTCCTCTCCAATTATTGCAGTCTGCAAGATCTCCCTTCTTGGGCAATTTGACAATTATTCCTTTGTTCAACTCTGATGGTGTTGTCCCCGTTTTCCAGACTTGTGCAAATAGTGGTTCTATTAGTTCTGCTGCTAGCTCAGGGTCTGTCTTAAATAGCTCTGCATTTAAGTTATCATGGCCAGGAGCTTTTCCGTTCTTTAACCCTTTGATTGCTGTGATGATTTCTTCTTTTCATGGAATGTCTGTATTTACATCTAGATCGTTTTCAGCCTCAGGAACATTCAATTGTGTCTCTGGTGGTTCCTTGTTCAGAGTTTCTCTGAAGTGCTCTGCCCATCTTGTTTCCTGTCCCTCTGCTGTCGTGATGAGATTTCCTTGCTTATCTCTTACTAATGTAATATTGTTTGCACCTTGTTTTCCGCTGATGAATTTAGTTATTTTGTATACTGTGCTTTGTTCATTTCTCAGTGCTGCTTGTCTTGCAAGATCGTCTAGGAAATTCCTTTTGTTGGCTCGGGCTTGGGAAGAAATCAGCAACTAAAGAGTACTCTTTATAAAGGTTCCCATGGCCTCTACCAAAACTACAATTTCCAAGTCAAGCCCATCACCATTATTTCTGTACGCATCACCTAATGATAATTATGTCATCATTTCTGTATTTCACCTCCCCTCATGGCATTCCTTCATGGAGATTATCTCAATGACATCATGAGGAAAACTCTACTAGTATAAACAACAAGAGTATCTCCCCCTTTGTATGACAAAGAACTGTAAAACATACACGCCACACCTCAGAGATGAAAAACCTGTACAAATAATCAAAAACCCTGTATAAAGACCCATAAAACCTGTACAAAGACTGAAAAAACATATCAAAAGAGTTAATTCATGTAAACATATGTTCAATTACAGTGGAGTGCATTATAAATGAGGCACAGGGACTTTGCCTTTAAAAGCAGGTCTTCACTTTTTTAAAAACCCAAACAATAAATGTCTGAGTTTATTTTACACTGTAAAAATAATGTGATGGTGTCATCATTTAGTCTATTTCTGTGTTTAATTATCACTAACAGACTGGGAAATCCTGTGTTCAATAGGACCTTATAAAAGAACTCGGAGACACAGCAATAAGGGGAATGGGTTAGAAAACCTGTACAGAAATTATGTACTGGGTGTACACATCTGAAAATGCAAACACCTTGTACAGATTATGGGTAAACCATAGCATGTGGCATGTATGCATTATGTAGGCCCATTTAGATCAGTTTACATTCTCTTTTCTGTACTGTTTTGTGTGTGTTTTGTTGCTGACAAAAAGCTTGTGGATGTATTTTAACGTTTGATGTAGGCCTAGGCCCTATTTTCCCTGTGACTTAGTAAGACTTCTCTTGTTTCCTTATTCTCATTCACTAAATTAATATAATGGGAACCCAAAACTCGAGATGGGCGCCTGACTCTGCTCTTGAGATAGGGAAGGAAATGACAACAAGTAAGGGAACTGGCCACCTCACCTGACGATGGTGGATCTAGTAGGCTAGGCCTTTAGTGAAATATTTAACACTTTATTCCCCACGGCAGTAGGCCTTTAGTGAAATATTTAACACTTTATTCCCCACGGCAGTATCTGATACAGGACTACATTTTACTTGATGGAAGAATACAAATTAACGATAATCTGCGGACGTGACCGACGAAATTCATGACAACGGGTAAAAACAATAACAACAGACACTGATATTACAAAACTAAAGTTCTACAAATACTTGAACTATTTCCTTGCAGTCAACTTGTACAGAGTTGAAAACCTCCGCCAGATTAAAAAAATGGACGATTAGTCACTGTAATCCTTTGAATTTTGTGACTTATATGTATCTAAACAACCCTGAAAAATGAAAGCCCGTGCACTCACAATCATATCCATATGTGCAAATTATTAACAAGCTGGGCTAGCTTATCGTAACTTCGCCATACCTTCTGACTAGCATAACAAAACGATTAGTGTCTCGAAACTAAAATATCACAGCGAAATATCCCCTCTGAAGCTAAAAGAGCTACGGTTTGACAGAAATAACGGACATATTCTTTAAATCTGCTGACAAGTTCATTCCTGTCGCACACGAAACAAGAAAACCACAAGTTCTTATTTCTTAAGCTGTCAAGTCGGGTTCTCGGTTTGACCGTCCGTACAACTAACAGTATACAACTTTCAACCTTTGACTTCCTTCGGACAATCCTTCCTAAATTCAGTTCGTATTTATTTGTTCTTTATATGTTAATGCGGAGCCTGTCCTCCTACCAGGCGCGACAAGCGGGTGGTGGATTGGTTGGAAGGGCTCTAGATTTTGAAGTTGCCTGTGAATACTGAATAAGCTGCTTTGGAATAGCCCTGGTGGTTGTCAATGAGGGCGTCGTGTGACAGTTGTGAGGGGTAGCTATAGCTACAAAACACATCTGAAGCTTTATGACGACAACTTTTTAGACAACCACATTCTCTGAGAGGTTGAACGGGATATTTTTCTTCATTAATTATAAAAAAAATAAAAAAAGACAACCCGCTAGATCAGAGTCGGGAACTCGCGGCTCTTTGAGCCATCTTGTGCGGCTCTCGGCTCCTACTACTTAACTCTTGGTGAATGAGGGATACCATGTGATTTTTTTTTCATGCGGTTCTTCAATTTGTTAAAATGGAGACAAAATTAAATATTTGGCTCTTTGTCACGGAAAGTTCCAGACCCCTGCGCTAGATGAAGGTCCTTAACCTCTCCCGTCCCGACTGCCTTGTGGATCAGACTTTTTATTCAATGGCTATCACATACTCTCATACAGAAATCGGCGGCAATCAAGAGGTAAACACTGTCCTACTGTTTCTTGTACAGTCGTGAATCGAAATAACTTCCTTAGAAAATGGGGGTTCCATAGGAACCACCTCGCCCGGTAGGCACCATCATGTGCTACACGACCATCGTTAACATACTGTCAGCAAAACGAGATAAGCAATACTGGAGACAGGAAGTTGTGGAAAGGCATGATTGCCCCAGAAACCACAACAGCTTGAAAATGATGATGATTGGTGCAGGCTACCTGCAAAAGAACCACCTGTGCTGGTTACCCCATGCTCCGTGATGAAATATCCTTGATTTTATCACGCACTCTTGGCCCAGAGACCCGTAATATTTATTTTCTGGTCCGCCTCTAAAAAAGTTTGCCAACCCCAGCCTACTCCATCAGACATGGTACTCTCAACAGATGCTGGCCACATATGCACGCCGCCTAGGATAAGGTTACCATGCGTCCGGCTTTTCATGTGCGAAATGTGCATCTGGCCGGATTTTTTTAGTGGTGAAAAATCTGGTTTTTATGCTAAATTACATAAAAGATGTCATTTCGAACATTTGCTATTTGAACTTCAGTTCCGACGACTGAATTAAAGTCGTCATCCCCACCGAATCATGCAAATAATTATGAACAATCTCGGAAGATTTCATGTTGTTGGGTCGTTTATAATAGATTATCGCCATATTTTAGCTCAGGTTTTGTAATTATCGCATTATATGTTTCTTGCCATTTGTTATGAAAAATAAAAACACGTTGAATAATAACAGGGTCACGGCCAGCCTAAGACCGATTTAACCTGTTTGACCCATCGGGTCCGCGCTCACAGGGGAAATCGCACTCGGGTTCCAACATCTAGCTTTGAAGGGGGAAAAAAAGATTATTTCAAATTAGGTATCAAACATACACGCAATAACATTGTCTTAAAAATAAACAATACCTATATTTAGTCGGCATATTAACATAAAACGCGTTACAACATAACGTCCAGGGTGCCCCACCAGAATGACCCAAATCAGGCAATGAAATTCATCAGACCGACCCTTAACACGGTACTAGGTTTAGTCAATTAAAACCTCGTCACCTATTGCAAGTTACAAATAATTTTCATATTTAATTAAAAAATAATTAATGACATTATATATTTATTACACAAAACTACGCTAAGTGCCAAAATGAAAGTGTGTGTTTCACAGATGAATTGATAAAAATAAATGTTCCTATTTTGCCAGTGGTCAGCAAGATTGAGAAACAGAATGTCAGCAAGATTGAGAAACAGACTGTCAGCAAGATTGAGAAACAGAATGTCAGCAAGATTGAGAAACAGAGTGTCAGCAAGATTGAGAAACAGAATGTCAGCAAGATTGAGAAACAGAATGTCACGTGTGCATAGAAGCAACAGAATACAGTTGCTACTACAGAAGACCCTTCTGCTTTTCATACTTTGAAACATCACAATAGTTTCACATCAGTAGATTACTTCAAAATGCTATCCGTGATGCGGATTTTGTCAACAAATTTGCACGCGCCGGAACCAAAGCACTCCATTGATACACTTGTTGAAAGACTGGAAGAAAACAGCGTTGCTCATTATGGAGTTCCCTTTAATGTGAACAAACATGGCTCAGGCAAAGTATTTAAAATAGTTATTCAGTATTTTCACTTGAAAGTTGGTGGTTTACCATACACACGGTGCAGAATACACTAAATAAGGCAGCAGAAACAATTTCAAAATATCTGATTGAAATAACTTGTATAAAATATGACTTCCTCAGAGAAATGTGTTGCATTTACTTGAGATAATTATGACAAAATGTTAAGTGGAATTGGGCGTAATGCCTAGGATAACGATGTGTTTCTATGTGTACCGTTATTTGAAAAGTGATTTAGCTTTTAAAAACGATTTCTTTCATCAGAAATATATCAATAAACACAAAATCAAGGTCATTTTATGAACTTGTTGTTTGGTATGTAAAAAAAAAAAAAGTTCCCCATCATTTATTTATTGAAATAAATATGTTCTACTTTTTCATTATGGTATCCTCCCTTTTAGATTTTAGATATTATAAATGAAGTATGGAGAGAAGAACAACCACCACAACAATGGAAAGACAGTATTATTGTAAAGTTACCGAAGAAAGGTGATCTATCAGACTGTAATAACTGGCGTGGTATATCTCTATTATCATACCTGGAAAATTATTATGTTGCATGATGTTAGAAAGACTTAAATTGCATGCTGACGAAAAGATCAGAGAAGAACAAGCGGGTTTCAGGCCGAAACGATCATGTATTGATCAAATATGCACACTGAGAACAATTATAGAAGAATCAGTGGAAAGGCAATCGCCACTTATTATCACCTTCGTCGATTTTCAAAAAGCCTTTGATAGTCTACACCGCCCATCATTGTGGAAGATACTTACAATCTATGGTTTTCCAACAAAATATGTGAATATAATCAAAAGGCGCTCAATGCAAGATGTTGTGTTAGAACAAATAAAGGGATTACAAAGTAGAAACAGGGGTGAAACAAGGCTGTATTATGTCACCACTACTTTTTGGAATAGCTATTGATTGGGTTATGAGAAACTATACCCACAATGAACAATTGGGTATAAAATGGACAAATGGAAAATTCCTGGGGGACCTGGATTTCGCAGATGATGTAGCATTCTTAAGTTCAACACCAAGACAATCCCAAGAAGCAATAAATAATTTGTGTCATCTCTCGTTTAAAATTGGTCTCCAAATAAATGCCTCTAAAACTAAAGCTATGAACTTTTCTAACGAGACCTTTGATATCATCTTGAACGGGGAAAAACTACAGAAAGTTGAAAGTTTCAATATTTAGGCAGTAAAATGACTCAGGATGGTGACACAACAAGAGAAATCCATACTAGAATTGCTTTGGCAGCTAGCGCCTTCAATAGATTATCTAACATTTGGAAATTACGATCATTGAATATACACACCAAGCTTCGTCTGTTTAATTCAAATGTTATCTCAGTGTTAACATACGGCTGTGAGAGTTGGAAAATAACAAAATCATTGGAGAACAAGCTGAATACATTCGAGAACAAATGTCTTAGAAAACTCATGAACATCAGTTGGAAAGAATTCAAGACTAATCGACAAATAAGAAATGACTCTAGGCAGAAATATGTCTCCGACTATATAAGGAAAAGACGATGGTCATATATCGGTCATGTCCTACGAATGCAAAACACCAGAATACCACTACAGGCGCTCACTTGGGTTCTTGAGGGTAAGCGAAAAAAGTGAAGAACCCTTGACAAAAGAAAACACTCAGAAGAAACAATAATAAGAGAAGGAAGAACGTTGGGCCTAAATAATTAAAGAGCTAAGAGGAGTGGCGTCACAACGAACAACCTGGAGAGCACTGGTTTCTGCCTTATGCGCCGTGTTTGGCGCTTAAAGAATTTATTATTATTATTATTATCCTCCCTTGTCCTCCTTTTCATGACAAAAAATTGAACATTGTCCTCCTTTTTGCGTTGAACGATAAGTTAACCCTAGCCTAGGAAGATCCCGGTGGCTCACATTATGAAAATGAAAAATCTGGACGTTTTTTTGTTTGTAAGTCTTGGTAATTTCCTAATACTCGTGGCTGAACGCTCAGCAGTGAATATGTGTATAATGTGTAAATTTCGTAACATTTAGAGTTAGGGCTAGTAATAGGATTAGGGTTAACTCTAACCCTAAATCGTACGCAGGGCCGGCCCTAGGAATTTTGCCGCCCCGTGCAATACCATACCTTGCCGCCCCAGCCCAACCTCAAATTAACGTTTGAAATTTTTAAAACCATTATGTTATTAAACAAGCTTCAACATTAATTTCATGACCATTAGCCTAATTTTAAATAGTACCATTAATAATAATGTATTGATAAATTGATGAAAATACTGTATAGTCATAAAATAAACCATTGACTTTATTAGAGACAATTATATGAAATAAATGTAGTTACATTACTTACAAATAGGGGATACTCTTCTCATGTGGAACGATGAACTGTTGAGTCACAAACACTTAACTATAGTATGTACATGTGTTGCGATGATTGTTGCAACGTTTTTCGACTATGTATTTATTTTTTAATGCATGGGAAATAACTCATGTAATTGTAGTCACTTTTTTATTTCTACTAGTTGTCTAATCGTGTGACGATAGTTGCCGATAGTTTGTGTGAACGATTTTGAGTCATGTCCATATACGGAGCGCTCAGGTCGTCAGTTCTTATAAACAGTTGGCAATCGCAATGTTTCAAGATTCATTTCCTTATTAGGTTCGAATCTGTACGATTGTTCTCCAGAATATTCTTTGGTTCGTAAGTTGGCTGAACACCGTTTGAGTCGCGCTTGTCTGCGCATGTCTGGTCTTGATCGGTTTTTTGCACGGGTTCCGCCCCGACATTCAGAGTGTGGCAGATGCGTGATAAGCAAGACGCGTTTGGTTTGCCAGCGTCTGTGCTTAAACTGTTCAGGAAATAATGTCCTATTCATATTGTTCCTTTGGAGATGATATATCTGTGGTGATTCTAAGTGCTTGGAAGCCTGTGAGTTATATGTTTATTTCCTGAAGTAAAGGTAATGACATTTTTGACACTTATCGATATCTTTCGAGATTGACATTTTGTTTGTAGCCCGATTATAGGAGGGTCTACGCTATGAGAAGTTTTTCGTCAGCTCACGAATCATGTTCGCTGTTACTGCATCGATGGATGCATGTCCTAAGAACTATCTGCCTGCTAAACTTTTCTGCTTGTTCCAGATTTGATATCTTGGATAACTAAAGGAATTTGGAGGATCTTTGAGGACATTATTGATACACTTCAGAAGACGTCCCTGTCTTGCTGAGGTTAGATTTAGGAGAGAGGATTTGATCTCCTATCATATTGATATCTTCCAGCTGTTATAGAAAGGGATGGAGATTTCCGCCTGAATACATTTACAGCCCTATGATGTACTGATATGCATGTGATTCATCTTTACTATGATGCTGTCTACCGTCCATTGCTGTACTGACTATGTTGCTGTAACAATGACTGTTTGATTGTACCTATGATGTACCTACCTTTGCGTATACATTTTGTCATTGTGGCGTCCACAATAAATTATACAAGAAAACGTCACTAGCTGTTGCAAATCTCATTGACTTTACCCATCGTGAGTTAATGTGACGTCCTTGTGTGGATTGCCATGTTTGTGATGAGAACTGTTTGAATACACCTCTGCATCTTACACAAACCAGACCACAGACACCATACTACGTCTTCATCGCCATTCAACATTATGACGTTCAACAAAATGGTAGTCAACAACATGTTATAGTTTTTAGCACTATTTTCACATTATTTGAATTTATATTGTTTGAAGTATATACTGCTTAAAAAGACACTTTTCTTGCTTTCATATTTGCAAAAGCAGAAATAAGGTCTGCGTAGTCTAATTTTTGACCGATTTCATGTTCAATTGAAATCATGGCAAGTCCTTCCAGTCTAGTTTCGGCCATTGTTGAGCGTAAATAAGTTTTAATAAGCTTCAGTTTTGAAAAACTACGCTCACCACTTGCTACCGTTACTGGCAAAGTTAGTAATATTCTTAAGGCTATAGCGACATTAGGAGCAATGTTATTTTCAATAATGTAACGAAGAACTTCAATTGGTGGTGTATTTTCTGGTACTAATTTGGATATTACTTTCAGTTCATCACATAGCTCAATGGCATCAATGTCTCTATTTTCTTGATGTGTTAAAACGCTTTCTAGGTTTCTACATTTGTTTAAGAGCTCATTTGTCGTCTCAGATTTCAATTTAGGGGTGTTATATAAAAAGGAAAAATGTGAACTGTGATGTTCCAATTGCTCGAACCTTTCTTCAATAGAATTAGTTGCAACATCAATAATAAAAAAGAAAAATTCAATTTTGAATTTAGTTTTGGGATCTAAAATAGGTTCATCTCTTGCTTCATAGTTGTGTTCCTTTTTCTGCCGACGCACTCTAGTACATTCAAACGTTGGTATCAAATCAGGATCAGCTTCAACTTTCTCAGCTAATGTTGTAGCATCAAGAAGAAAATTTTGAAATGATTCATCATTTCTGAGATTCTTAAGGCTTTGGAGAACATTTCTCAAAGTTGTTATGGCACTAGAGAATTCCATTTTTATGCTTTGCAACAGTTTACTAGCAACATTAATTTCGTTTAAAACATAGTGCCATATAACCAGACAACATAAAAATTTAAAATCTCTAGTTTTAGGGCAAGGGTTTCAGCTTCATGTCTCGCCATTTTGTCTACTGACTCGTCATCAGCAATTTCTATCAATGCATCATAAAATTCCTCAATATATATTTTAAAGGACGAATGGCCTCGATTCTAGATTCCCAGCGAGTTGTACTTAGTGGCTTGGGCGTTAGAGTTGTAATATGTTTCTTAAGGATTACCCAACGCAGTGTTGACGCTGAGAAAAACACATACAATTTCTGAACCGTTTCAAAAAATAAAACCCCTTCTGTAGATGACATCGCAGCATCATTGACCACCAAGTTGAGAGAATGAGAACAGCAAGGGATATAAAAAGCTCTCGGGTTCAAGTCCCTAATACGTTGTTGAACTCCTGAATGTTTTCCTTTCATATTTGATCCATTGTCATACCCCTGGCCACGCATGTTTGCGATTGGAATATCCATGTCTGACAATTTTCTTAGAATGCATTCGGTTAACGCTGAGCCTGTAGTGGCTTCTACAGCAATGAAACCAAGAAAATGCTCATGAATGTTGATATCATCTGGATTCGTATTAACAAATCTTACAATTAGTGTTAATTGTTCAATGTGACTTACATCGGGAGTACAGTCTGCAACTATGCTATAATATTTAGCTTTCTCCACCATAGAAATTATTTCTTTTTTTTATGGTTCCAGAGAGAAGAGCAATTAATTCATTTTGAATGTTTTTCCCAAGGTAATGTTGGGTTGATCCACGAGCTACTCTCATTAAATGTTCACACATAACACTATCAAATCTGGCAATCAGTTCAAGAAGATTTTAAAAATTTCCATTGTTAGGGTCATATAATTTATCAGATGTTCCACGAAATGGCAAGCATTGTTGGCTCAAGAACTGGACAATAGCAATTAGGCGTTCTATTATGCTCCTCCAGTGTCGAACTTCTGAATTTAATAACTTTTGTTGCATTGAATCAATTGGCTGTACTGATTTAAGCCTGGACGATAATTCAATCCACGTTGTATGGGACTCCAAGTGGTTTTTAGATTTTTCGTGTTCATTAAGATACACATACAAATGACCCCAATCATTATAGCCATCAGTAGTGAGCGACATTTTATTACAGGAAAACAACTTACAGCAGAAACAAAATACAGAATCTTTTTCTTTTGAATACACTAACCATGATCGATTAATATGTTCTCCATTGCTTAGCTCCCTAGTGTAAAAATTTAGTGAAAATGTCCGACCATTAGAGCTGCGCGGAAAAAACGAACTTATTTTTTGGTTTCTCTGGCAGGCCTTTTTTAACGATTTCCAGTCTTTCGGTATCGCTTAAAGAAGGACTCCATCTTGCTGGATCAGTGTACCTCTTAAGTTCATCACTTAAATCTCTGGAATTGGAAACAGTCAAATCAGTCTCATTTTCGACATTGTTAGTAATATCTACGTTACTGGGGTCCGAGTTAGAAGTACTTCCCATGAGCTCAGAATAATTTGTTTCGATACATTTGCTTATTTTCTTCTGTCCTACATCAGCTGTTTCAGTTTTTATATATTTATGTAAAGCCCCACTATGTTTTTGAATATCGCGTTCTTTTTCCAGTTTCCGTTTCCGATATTCAGCACCTGATAGTTTTTTTCTTTTATCGGACATTATATCTATTTGAATATTAAAACTGTTTTAATAAACCCTACAATAAAATGTATTATTTAGTAATGAATGGAGGCTGAAGCACTGTACTAATTTCCATAAAACTTTTAAAAAACTTATTTATCACTGTAACTTCCTTGAATGCACACTCCAAAACAACTGAAACATTCGAGCCGCCAACATAGAACAGTCGATAAAAAAATAAATTCCTGATTCCCACGCCAAGTTAACTAATTCCCGTCTCCCGTTCAGCCATGCCGGAAGATTTATCGTGGCGGTCTTCAGTTGACCACTGAACACGGAAATATAATCCTCTTGGAACAACTGTGGTTTCGACCAAGCGAATAAATTGTACTGACGTCTCTAAAGAAATACCTTTTACTGCCTTTGTAGGAGGAGAAGATAGCATTAGGATCGTCTGGCAGAACTACGAGGGGCGTTCAGAAAGTAATGCACCACATCGTTTTTCTCAGGAGCTGTTTATTAAAAAAGCATAAAATTTATACACAATATACATGGATATGTCATGTAAACATCGGTATTATTCAACATAATCCTCATCAACTTGTACGGCTTTATGCCAGCGCGAAACAAGTGCATGTATTCCTAGCCCGTACCAGATTTTGTCTTGATCATGTAGCCATTTCTTCCCTGCATGAATCACTCCTTTATCATCTTCAAACCTTGTCCCACGGAGTGCATCTTTAAGTGGACCAAATAGATGAAAATCAGAGGGTGCCAAATCGGGACTATAGGGTGGATGGGGTAGTACAGTCCAACCCAATTTGGTGATTGCTTCCCGTGTTGCTAGACTTGTTTGAGGTCGCGCATTGTCGTGAAGGAGAAGCAGGTCTGCTGGATTCTTGTGCGGCCGAACTCTGCGAAAACGTTGATTGAATTTTTTCAATGTCTTAATGTAAGCTTGCGAATTGATTGTCTCTCCACTTGGCATAACGTCCACAAGAATTACACGTTCAATATCCCATAAGACAGTGATCATGACCTTTCCAGCTGAAGGAATTGTCTTGAATTTCTTTCTTCGTAGTGATTGCGGATGATGCCACTCCATTGACTGTCTTTTTGTCTCAGGTTCAAAATGATGTGCCCAGGTTTCGTCACCTGTAACGATCTTAGCCAAAAAGTTCTCTCCATCAGCATGAAACGCTCCATCAATTCAGAAGAAATTGCTTTCCTTTGCAATCGGTGGTCATTTGTGAGAATTCGAGGAACCCATCTTGCGCAAACCTTAGAAAATCCGAGAGTTTGTATAACTGCATTTGCACTACCAATGCTGACTGACAGCTGTAAGGCCAATTGTTGAGTAGTGATTCGCCTATCAGTAAGAATAATGCCCTCAGCGCATTTCAACATTTCTGCGTTGATGGCTGTGGCAGGACGTCCACAGCGCGGCCGATCAAGCAGCTCCGTATCTCCACTTCCTGATTCTTTGATTCTCTGAACCCAGCGACTGACTGTACTCCTGTCGACTGCAAAACTTCCATACACATCACACAGACGCTTGTGAATGTTCACAACAGTTTCCTTCTCTGCAACGAGAAATTCTATCACAATTCGCTGCTTATAACGCAAGTTGCTAACACGCTCCATTTCAACGGTTTAGGGCAGCCGTATTATTTGGCCGGCTGCGGTGCAATTTGGTGCACACAATTTGCACATGCCATATTTGAAGTGTGCAAAATTTCATGCTTTTATCTTCATTATTATCTGAGAAAAACGATGTGGTGCATTACTTTCTGAACGCCCCTCGTATTAGTGAAGACTTGAAAAACAGCTAAAGAACAGATCGCAGGTGCAAATATTTCGTAGAGTAAACAGACAAAATGTGAAGGAATAGAAAAATAAGGAATTTTAAAATAATCTAGACGAAACCTTCAAACACTCCGCAACACCATCCACAAAGGGTTTATTTCAGGGGCCATTCAGGTTATTCAGTCAAAATCCCTGTCGATGACACTCTTACAAATGCCTGCGCCCGGGCTTGAACACCTGATCGCTAGCGCAGTGTGGTAACCATTACACCAGCGCGGCTACCAGGCGGAATATTTTGGCGGGATTGTAAAAATAAGTAAAAAGATTTTTTCCCGCCCCCCAAAGCTTGCCGCCCCGTGCAAATGCACGTGTTGCGCCGTCGGTAGAGCCGGCCTTGATCGTACGAAACTACAAATGTACTACTGGACAAAAGTTAAGGGCCACCATTCAGTTTAGACAAGGTTTATATAATTGATTGGCAAACTGTAAAGACAAGTGAAAATGTCATTAAAACTGAGCTCAGAGAAATGTGTATACATTTCTGTGTGCACTAGGTTAATTTTTTTTTTAAATGTCCAAAAACTGGGTCACTTTAACCCGCACGTGAAAATTGCCATTGGTGTGCAACACGCCCCACTAGTTCAAAAGGTGAAAAAGTGAGTTGAATTTGAATGCACGTGGAAAATGATCATCGGTAAAGAGTGTTCACCGTTGGTATGCAATAAATCAGTATGACAAGTGGTCGAAATGATCACTGCATTAGCCATGCCACCAAGGAGAAGTCTCAGCACCGTAGACCGTGGTCGAGCCATGGCATGGATTCAGGGTGGTCAATCTGTTCGTCATGTTGCAAGACATTTAGCAGTGTCCCACTCTACCATTCAGAGACTTCTTGAGAGATTTCAAGCTACCGGACATTTGGAAAATCGACCCTGCTCACGAAGAATTATATAAACCTTGTCTAAACTGAATGGCGGCCCATAACTTTTGTCCAGTAGTATATTATACACATATTCACTGCTGAGCGTTCAGCCACGAGTATTAGGAAATTACCAATTAGGTCTAGCTGATTTGACAGAATATGTTTATTGTATGTCTGGCATATTGTCTTTCGCATGCTTCCTTCTGGTCATTACAGGAAGTGTGACTAAGGATCAGATGTTTATTTTCACTAGGAAAAAATGTTCTGACGATGTTACGTATTCAAAACACTTTTCCACTGGCACTAAAGAATAGATAGTTTTCAACTGTAAATTGCTACTGACATCTGATCAGTCCATACATACAGACATACATCTTCTACTTCAAGTACTATGTCTGTTGGCATAGAAGATCTGGTCTCGCCACAACGTCCTTTTCCCAGTGCAAAATATCAATTATATTGTTGACTTCTTTGTATGTACACTCTCCAGTATATTCTCACATTGCGTTATCCGTAACTTCTTCAGTCAATTCTTCCTGTTTGTTACATTACATTCCAGCTTACCTCTTCTCATAAAATGATCAAAGAAAGCTTCCTTCTTGTTTATGGGTAATAAGCTTCTTCTGTGCATTGGATTCTGTCAGGACATTCTTATTACTCTTTTTAGCCCATGGTATTCTAAACAATCTGTTGTAAAACCACATCTCTGTGGCTCCAAGGCCATGGTATTCTAAACATTCTGTTGTAAAACCACATCTCTGTGGCTTCAAGGACTTGGTATTCTAAACATTCTGTTGTAAAACCACATTTCTGTGTGTCTTCAAGGCCATGGTATTCTAAACATTCTGTTGTAAAACCACATCTATGTGGCTTCAAGCCTTTGGTATTCTAAACATTCTGTTGTAAAAACCACATCTATGTGGCTTCAAGGCCATGGTAATCTAAACATTCTGTTGTAAAACCACACCTGTGGCTTCAAGGCCATGGTATTCTAAACATTCTGTAGTAAAACCACATCTTTGTGGATTCAAGCCCATGGTATTCTAAACATTCTGTTGTAAAACCACATCTCTGTGACTTCAAAGCCATGGTATTCTAAACATTCTGTTGTAAAACCACTCTCTGTGGCTTTAAGCCCTTGGTATTCTAAACAATCTGTTGTAAAACCACATCTCTGTGGCTTCAAGCCCTATGATAGGAAACTCTTTACAGAGCGATACAACAGGAAGCAATCTGATCATCAGAAGAAGTCCCCCCATCCGACAAGTGTTTCGGCCCGATTACTCCTTTACACTCTAAGGGGGGGCGGGCCCACTTGGGTCATGACTCCCAAGCATCTCAGCTTCCTGTTGTCTTGTATCGAAAATGAACCCATTTCACTTATGGTAGCAACTTTTAAATCCACAACGCCAGCCGTGAAGGCAATTGTGAAAGTAACAAAGAGAAGACAAATTATTCCGTTCGTTCCATCGCCCTTCACAACTAAGGACAACACACTGAGACACTAGCGCACAGACGACGAGCCTTAGCCCCTGCGCGCCACAAGCCACTGAAATTCTGTACCTGACACTCCCTATAGTATACATCGCCTGTTGCCCCAGAGTCGCAGCCCTTTCACTAGTACACCAAAAAAACTCAGTGTTGTGGACTTAGAAAAATTTTGGTGTTTTCTGTACCGCAGAGTTTATTGTCACCATTTCCATTGCCCATTGCGGTTGTTCCACAGCCAGCCTGATGCCTTTTCGGCAGTTTCACTAAGCCTCTGCCCTTAGTATTCTAAACATTCTGTTGTAAAACCAAATCTCTGTGGCTTTAAGGCACAATCGTTCCTGTTTAATGACTGTCAATGACTCACTTCCAAATGACAGGATCAGCTCTATGTAATACTGAAGAACTATCTTTTTCATTTCCATTGACAGGGATTTGTTGCATTAACTTTTATATTATTGAACGCTAATTTGCCTGGGTTGCACTTGACCTATCACCAACATCAAGAGATACATTAGTACTGTCTTCAACAATAACAGAAACACTAGCACTGCTACTAACAACAAGAGATACACTAGGACTGTCACCAACAATAAGGAATACACTAGAACTGTCACCATCAACAATAGATACACTAGAACTGTCACCATCAACAATAGATACACTAGAACTGTCATCATCAACAATAGATACGAGTACACTAGAACTGTCACCATCAACAATAGATACACTAGAACTGTCACCATCAACAATAGATACACTAGAACTGCCACCATCAACAATAGATACACTAGAACTGTCACCATCAACAATAGATACACTAGAACTGTCACCATCAACAATAGATACACTAGAACTGCCACCAACAACAATAGATACACTAGAACTGCCACCAACAACAATGGATACACTAGAACTTTCACCGACAACAATAGATACACTAGAACTGTCACCATCAACAATAGATACACTAGAACTGTCACCATCAACAAGAGATACACTAGAACTGCCACCAACAATAGATACACTAGAACTGCCACCAATAATCAGAGATACATGCATACCTTGCTAATACGGTGGGTTAGGTTCCAGACCACCGCCGTTAAGCAAATATTGCCTTAAAGCGAATTACCTCCTTTTTTTCACTTGCCACTGCTTATAAAAGCCTACAAACATGTTTACTCATCTCATCTCATAATCGGAACCTCTTCTACCCCGTGAAACGAGGTGTAGAGGGGACCCAAGTGCACAAGGCCCATGGGCAGGACATGTAATCGAAGTGACTTGGCAAACAGGTGATTAGCCCATTGTGCCCACAAACATGTTTACACTATCATTTATTAAGTGCGCAATAGCGCTGGCCTTAAAAAAAGATGCAAAAGTAAAAATAATAAATAAAAAAAATGCAACAAAACTGTATTGCTAAACTTAAAATATTTTCATCCTTTGCTTATGATGACTGACGAATGAACATTTTAAAAGTAATTATTGAAGGAAAGCTGAAGGAGATAGTGGAGCTTCATCATCTGAGCCTTCAACGAATCTTATTCTCTTTGCTGGTGGAGAGTCTTTCCTTGATGTTGATGGCTGTTGAATGGTAGGGCTACTTGCTGTTGAAGGTTGGGGTGGCTGTGGCACATTCTTAAAATAAGACAACAATGAAGTTTGCCTCATTGACCGACGCTTCCTTTCACGAAGGACTCCTCTGTAGCATGCTATACCATTTGATAGTATTTTACCCACTGTAGAACTTCTTCGGAGTCAGCTGATGTGTGCATCACCACCGAAAACCCCCTTAAGAGCTAGGCAAGCACTGAAAATAATGAACATGAATATAATTGAAAAGCGCCGTAATAGCAAAGCACTCTAAAGCGAAGCACCTTAAAGCGAGGTATGCCTGCACATTAGAACTGCCACCAACAATGATACAATTGAACTGGCACCAAATGCTTGGAGGCATATCTGGAGTCATCCTTATATGACCACCAGCTATGCACAATGCTACAATATACATACGAGGAAGTGAACCTATGTCTGTGAGGCTAATTACATCCTCATTGACTCTTGAAATCATCCACACACTTCCAGGGATTCCATCTGTGGTGAAACTTGTTGAGAACCTAGCATTGCACATTAAGCTTGGAGATCACTTGAGCTCCAGTCGTAATTCTTTGACTTGGTTGACTGCATGCAGAAGGATATAAATGTGGACCCAGTGATAGGCAGGGGAAGCTGAGAAGTGGCTCAGTGCAGGACATGACAATTCCTTGGGAGAGTCCAGAATCAGAGTACAGTATTTTAGTTGGAGAGCACCCTTGGATGGCGGGGAATGCACAGTATGCCACACACTTCTTACTCCTAGCTTGCGACCAGATATGACGATCCTTTAAATGCAAGCCAAGCTGGAGAAACTGGGGCACATGACTTCAACTCAACATGTTTCGGAATAACAGAAAAGCCACAGGAAAAGCCTAGATCTACAGTGTAGATAATACCAACTTGGTATTGGCTGCTAAAGAGTGAGAAGCCCAGCACGCCTAGTTAAACAACAACAACAACTGGCACCAACAACAAGAGATACACTAGAACTACCACCAACAACAAGAGATATACAAGAACTTTCACCAACAACCAGAGATACATTAGAACTACCACCAACAACAAGAGATACACTAGAACTGTCACCAACAACAAGAGATACATTAGAACTGTCACCAACAACAAGAGATACACTATAACTGCCACCAACAACAACAGATACACTAGAACTGTCACTAACAACAACAGATACACTAGAACTGTCACCAACAACAACAAGAGATATACTAGAATTGTCAACAACAAGAGATACACTAGAACTGTCACAAAAAAGAACCGATACACTACAACTGTCACCAACAACAAGAGATACACTAAAACTGCCACAACAAACAAGATACACTAGAACTGTCACCAACAAATATGAATTAAAAAAAAACAGTTTTTAAATTTGCTGTTTTATAAGCTTTTCATCAACACTTTTGTTTCATTTATTTGTTCAGTGCCTAATTAATTAGTATCCCTTTTTTTTCCTGAAGGCGTTAGGCCACAATAAATGCATTTTGCCTTTCTGATACAAAAATTATTCCTATCATGTTGGTGTTAACTTTTGTTATACAATTTTACTGTGTCTGCACTGTAAGTTTCTATAATCTTCTTCTAACCTACTCATGTTTTATTATGATTGCATACTGTAAATGAATGCTGTTATGTTAACTTTATATAATGTTGCATACCTTTAAATTAATGCTTTAAGTAACATGTGGGAATGAAAGGATATAGTATGCAAGATAAATGAGAGTGGAAGGGCAGAATGTTTGACGGGCCTGCACGCCCAAATCTTAACCTTTCGAAAATAAAGTTCGTTCATTCGTACACTCTCAGACGTCCACGTGAGTGTTCTCAAAGAAAGCAGTAGTCAGTTTGAGGCTATTTGAATCCCTGTAAAGCTTTTCCACGAAAGGAACTGGCGTCGGCCATATAATTTCTATAATCTAACAAGCAATGACAATTTCTACAAAAAGGTCCCCTGTTACACAATACATCTATGCATACCTGTCAACCTGTACAAATTTTTCGTACAATGTACGGATTTTTGATACTTTTAGCAGTGTACGGCTGTACAGACTCATTGTACAGATTTTTCTCCCCCTCCAAAAAAAAAAAAAATTTTTTTTTTTTAAATTTCTAAAAATATTTTCCAACCCAAGTTGTTTTAAATTTTAAATCAGAAAATATTTTCTACCCCAGGTATTTTTTTTTTAAATTCCGGAAATCTCAGCGTTCGTTTTTAAACTGAGGTCTTTCCCAGCAACCAATCAAATCCTTTTATACCCAACAATTCGGCAAACGCTTTCGGTTTTCAGCGTGACATGACGTATTTTTAAAGTTACCTGTTATCAACGACGATGCTTGCTTGCCACCACACTTTGACGCCATTTGTTTAAAAAAGCTAAGTACTTATAACTTGGTTAAATATTGCTGTTGTTTTGCTTTGTTGCAATTTAATCGCTGCCTTAATCTTTCCAGTTAGGCCTATATCTTGCCCTTCAATATATTTCCGATAAATTGTCATAATATTCTGTGTAGGCCTACTTTATGCCAGCGCTCGAGATTCGCTGCTTTATTTTTTAATAAAGTGGCAATCTGTTATCACTGGTTTAGGCTACCAACTCTTAAATAATAATTTTGTAAATTTTTGGTGGTACGTTTTTTCTTCCTAGATTTGATATCTTGCCCTTCAATAGCCTATATTTCCAATAAATTGTCATTATATTCTGTGTAGGCCCTACATAACTAGAAAAAAAAGTTTGTTTGCGTTGAGTCTTCTTCTTCTTTGATCCTTAGCCGCCGACCGTCAAAGCAGTCAGTGGCAATCACGCCTAGTGGCGTCTTGTAGGGCAACAACAAAGTGGCAATCTGTTATCACTGGTCTAGGCTACCAACTCTTAAATAATAATTTTGTAAATTTTTGGTGGTACATTTTTTCTTCCTAGATTTGATATTCTGTTCATAATTTTGTTTATGTTTGTTGTTGTTGCTGTTAGTCGTTTGCTTTGTTCGTTGTATTTTTTAATCATTCTCTTCGTCTACAAAGATTATTAGTTGAAATATTTCATCCACTGAATGATGGCTGAGCCTAATTCAAAGAAACAAAAGCTGACTGCGAAAGATCATTTTGAATGATGAAAAAAATCCACACAGATGCAGGAGGTCCATGAATGCGGACACACTCACTTCTATTTTACAGTGTAAGATTAACATTGATACATGCTGTGCAGACTTTAAGCCCACAAAATATATAATTCTGCAAGGATTTTTTTGGTGCTAAAGTCTATGTCTAGGATTTGGCTATTCATGAAACTACAGGTCTATAATGTTTTATCCGAATACCTGAAAACTAAAATATTCTGAAAATCAAAAGCTACTTTGGGCTACTTTTCAAGAACAATTTGGGTGATTTCTGACTATTATGGGCGACTTTAGGCTATTTTCGAACAGTTTGGGATACTTGAACTATTTTGAGAGATTTGGGCTACTTTTCAAATGTGATTTAGGCAACATCTGAAAACTGAAAACAATCCAGTTTCCAAAACAATGCTGTATTAAGGATTTCAGATAAAGGGTGAAAGACCGGTATAACAAGAAAGTACACACAAGCAATCACATACATGCCACACCTTGGAGATTAAAAACCTGTACACAAAATCTGAAAAACCTGTACAAAAATCCAGAAACCTGTTAAAAAATCCGAAAAACCTGTAGTCTACAAAAAATATTAAAAACGAACCATACAAGGGGAAAAAAACCATTCAACGACCATTTCATTGAGAAATAGAAATAGCATTTTTTTCACACAGGCTTTTGCGTAAGTTATTGTTTACTGTGATTTCCTTGTTTGTACATTTGGTACAATTCTTCACATTGGATATAATAGAAAACTCAATACGGAGTGTTACAGCAGAAGGTGGTCTGGTCATCAACGAGGATCACCCTGTCGACCAAGTGTTTAGGCCCTTTAATAATCTACATTATGACTTTTGCTGTTAACCTGTCATGTACCAAGTCCGTGACGAGATAAACTAGATCTAATGTGTGTTTAGGTCCTAGGTTTCCTACAAAGTCATAAATTTTAACAAAAGTATGCTGTATTGACTACCTCCTAAGTTTGATCTGTCATCAATAGCATTAGACCTAAGTCTTTCCCTAGATTCACTTTCATCGTTGTGGGAGTCTAAATCAGGCCTGTATTCAATACCTACATCTGATTCAAACCCATCGTCACCTTCCTGATCAAGTACAAGTCACCTCTCAGCTCCCAAAGCAAAGGAAAAGCCATGACTTAAAAAAAAAAAAATTCGCGAAAAATCAAAATATTGATTGATTCAGAAAACAAAACTTAGAGAAAACGGAAGCTTCTCTCATACCGGAAATACTCAGATCTCACAAAACAGTGATCCCACTCTCAATTTTGGATGGTAGACTTAGCGCACTGGCATTTTTGGCCGAATCAAATTGTAAAGGGTTAATTATTAGGCGAAAACTTGTACAGAAAACATGTACGGCCATACAGATCTGAAAATGAGAAAAATATGTACAGATTACGGGTAACCCGTACTACTTGGCATGTATGCAATCAACTAATAAGTTAGTCAATATCCTTGGTACAGCTAGGCATATGATGCCCGTGACCACATGATTTCAACCATTCCTCTCATCCCTCAACTACCTCTTTTGATGAGACTGGTAGTTACTAGGAGTCTGTGAGGAGACAAAGAAAGAAAAAGATTACTGCTACCTCAGGCATGCACTAAGAGGTAACTAATATGAGGTTGTGCTTGAGGCTGGCAACCTCATCATTACAGAACTACAGCTACAACAGCAATAAAATGTTTGGATGCAGGCTTCCTGCAAGAGAACCAGCTGCAGCGGTGGATCCATAAGGAATGAAAAGAGGAAGTTGTACCTGATTGGTTAATTAATATGAAACAAACATAAAGGTATGTTTATAAGTTATACTGATTGGTTGTTTTCTGGGATTATGTTCCATCCATTTCCACTCTTTCTTTTTATTGTCCCGATGGATATGTGTATCTTCTTCTTTTTCCTTGTTCATCCTGAAAAGGACGTTGGTTGCGTTGTATCTGTTTACAGCGAAGCTGCGATATCTGCGCCTTTCGGCCGACACATCCGACTTCAGCACTGCATTTTTGGGACCGGGTTTGCTTTCCCTCTTTGATCCCTACTCTCTCAGCCAGACTGCAGTGATGCGGCCTGTTTCCAGGACCACCGCTTGGAGGTGGAGTAGGGTCTTAGTCAGCTCTGATTTGCTGACCCTGACGCAAGCAGTCAAGCTATGGGTCGCTGACTGCATCTTTGGGTGCCGGATATGTGTATAAGAATGATCAAAATACAAAACAGCCCTTTGAGGTTCTGGGGGGTCTCTGGTTAGACAAAGAAGGAGTAGGAGCTACTGCACCTTCAAGCATGTCATAAGAGTCGGCTAATGTAAGATTGTGCATGGGGTTGGCAACATCATCATGTACAAGAAATTACTACAGAAACCACAGCTGCTTTTATGCAGGTTTCCTACAAGGTGACCTGCAGTGAGTCCATGTTCCATAAGGAGTAAAAAGGGAAATGGCGATGATGAAGATGATGATGACAATATAAAAATACAACAGAAACGACAAATAATCCATGGTACATAATTTATTTATATTTTTCATGACATCTGGAGTGTGGGAATGATTTTTTTTTTTCTCACTATGACTACAAGATAACTTGCAGAATTTTGTGACACATTCATAAGGCACTGTGAGTACACATATCAGAAAGCAAAACAAATAATCAAAATAAAATGGAAAATATAAGAACAACTGTTTTTCCATAATTCAGATACAGTATGAATATCAATTACCAATATGGTCATTAAATGCATAAAATGATACAGACATTTGAGAAAAGTCTCTTAAGTCAAAGCATCACAGATCATAATATGTGGTCTAGTTTCTGTAACACATTAAATTCAAGGTGCTGTGGATTTTAAGAAAATAAGGACTGCAGTAAGACTTTGATAAACAGTAGTACAGCTCTGTATTCTTTAGGTCCGAAAAACTTGGGGACAAATGGGGTTAAAAAAGTAGCCCTAATCACTCAAAATAGCCAAAGTCGGCAAAAAAGTGTTTGAAAAATAGCTCAAAGTTTCCCAAAATAGTCAGATATCAGCCAAACTGTTATATAAAAGTAATAAAAGAAACTCCTATTTTCAGAATGTTTCAGTTTTGGGATAATAGGGTACAGACCGGTATTTAAATAAAATTGAGGATCCATACATGAAAAGTGTTGTTGTCACACTGATCAGAAATGCCACGAGGACATGATTGAAAACTCCTTCTTTACCCTTCAGCTCCCAAAGAAGGATTGACCTTCAATACACGTAAACCAAGTTCTCCTGTCACATGCCACTTTCTCCTGTCATATGCCACTTTCTCCTGTCACATGACATCAGCTCAAGGTCTTTCTTGTTTTCCTCATCATTTGTATCTGTCTCCAGTTCTATTCTCCGTGTATTTTTCAGTATACCTCTACTTCCCTTATCCTAGGGATTTCAGACCAAGGACTGTCTTGTAATGCAATCATATCAGAGCTGTGTGCTTTCTGTGCTTCTCTATGGTGCGGAATGCTGGAGAGTTACAGAGAAGGAAATGTTGAAATTGTCATCCTTTCACACAACATGCCTAAGAAAAATTCACAGAATCTTTTGGTCAAATACCATCACCGATCAAGATCTGCTTACTCGGAGCAAGCAAGAGGACATGCACACCATCATAGCTGGCAGACGCTGGAGCTGGGTTGGCCATGTCCTCAGAAGAGACCCCGATGCCATCACAAGAACAGCTATGCTATGGACCCGTGAAGGAAAACAAAAGAGAGGCCGACCAAAGACAACTTGGCGGAGGCCTGTGGAGGCTGAGATGCAAAGAATGAACCAGAGTTGGAGCACTGTACGAAGGATGGCCACCGACTGAGCAAAGTGGAATCAATTTGTTGTTGCCCTACAAGACGCCACCAGGCGTGATGGCCACTGACTGCTTTGACAGTCGGCGGCTAAGGATCAAAGAAGAAAGAAGAATACAAGTGCCCAGATGGAAGACTTGGAACCATAAAACTAGGAAAAGCTCATAAAGGAGTTATCAATGGAATTAAAGAGTGTAACAACAGTGATTTCCCTTTAAGGCTTGTATCACTTACAAAAAAAAAAAAACAACTTTCTGAAGCATTTAGAAACATGGAGAACAAAAACAACAACCAGAAAGTTCCAGACTTCCATAAATGGCTGTTTGCATAGAACAGAATGTAACAACTCTACAAGACAATGGCAACCTCATCATGTAAAACCAACTGTTACTGAAACACCATGGAGGAACATGTGCATGCTATGTGTAGATCACCAATATGGAACTGATGACAAGAACCATCCAACTAGCTATGTGGTTAGACCATTTCCCCTCGTGGCATAGTTACTAAATTCTGGGATCAATATATGGCAGAGCCACACTCAAGTCTACCCAGCTGTAAAATGGATACCTGAATCTGCTCTTGGGGCAGGGAAGGCAAAGTCAGCGATGAAGGAAACTGGTGACCCCACCTGATAAAGAAGAACTTAGTATGGTGAAGTCTCTAACACTTCACCCCCTACAGCAGTATCAACTATGGGACTATCGTTGCCCTTTTGTTCAAGCGTGCTATTATTCTTCTTAATGTGTCTAACTTAATATTTGCCACTGAACCGCTTCTCTCATTTGCAGATAAATATTTTCAAATTTATCACATCTTCTAATAAAAACAGATGTGGAGGCAGCTTTTAGACAATTCTAGTAACAGACCAGTTTTTCCAGGCACCAGATAATCATGATATAATCAGATATATAAAAAATCTTCTAATCTGACTATAATCCCTCACTGATGACCAGAATAATTGTAAGTAAATATTGTGTATCCTTAATCCATAAAAAGAAAGAAAAAAAGTGTAAAATGTCAAAATTTTTACCAGATTTTTGAGTATTGCAGATCAAAGTGTCAAATAATAATAAATCATTAATTATGTACATAGAAACAGAGAACTAACTAAACTAGTAAATGTTAATCTGCCTGAAACACCCAGATTTCTGTCTACAATACTGAAGCCTCAATCAATGAAGGACTTTACATTTGTCTTTAAAAAAAAAAAAAAAAATTTGTTTAAAGGGTAGGGGGCGTGGGGTAATGATGCCATGAAATAACTGTACAGATGTTAAAACTAGGTCACATGACATTATTTGTTAACAAGTATCAGATCCATAAACTTTTTGTTTACTAAGAGCAAACTCTCCAAATGTAACAACTCTACAAGACAATGGCAACCTCATCATGTAAAACCAACTGTTACTGAAACACCATGGAGGAACATGTGCATGCTATGTGTAGGTTTTCTGCCAGGGGTCCGTCTGCCAGGGGTCCGTCTGCCAGTAATGGTTGCATGTTCCTTAGGGAGCGGACAGAAAAATGATATGACTGAATAATAAAAATGAGACAGAGAGAGCAAGAAAGAAAGAAAGAGACATAGATAGAGAGAAAGAAAGAAAGAGAGGGAAAAATAAAAGAGAAAGATTTTGGTAACAGAGAATACTCAATATCCTGATTCCTTACAAAAATGTATATACTGAACTGTGTACAAACGAAATAAATATAAAAAAAAAGCAGCTACATAAAATTATTAAAAAAAAAAAAAAACATAACTGATAAACACTAAACAAAAATGATTCCTATGGCTCATATCATCAAAAAGAATAGGAAAGCTAAATGAAGAGAATGCCTCTGTCTATATAAACACACAAGTGAACATCTCTGTGGTGTATGCACCAAAACCATCTCCAACATCATTCTCCACAGGAGCAGACAACTCTCAAGATTAGTCTGCTTCAGACGTAACTCTGTTCAGAATGATGCATCATAACGGGACAGTTGTTGCTAACGTGCTACTCATTTTCAGCTGAGAGGGTCATCGAAAATGTTGTCGGAGATTACTGCCACTGGCTTGGCCACCTTTTTCTTGGTATCCTTCTTGGGTTTGATGGTGGCTGCCGTTGTGTTTGCAAATATATCAGCTGCGGAGAGAGAAGAATGATGGAGGTTACAAGCAAACACAGACCAGGAAGTTCATCTTGTCTTGCAGGAAGTCATGTTTCTTTTATAGAGGGAGTTAAACAATGATCATTAAAACATCTGGCGACTGGCAGAGTGGTTAGAGTACTTGCCTCTTGCGGCTAAGTTACCAGATTCTGGGTTTGCACACTGGTAGCGTCATATCCAGCCTACACAGCTGTAAATGGGTACCTGGTTCTGCTCTTGAGTTAGGGAAGGCAAAGTCAGTGAGGAAGGGAACTGGTAATCTCAGCTCATAAAGCTGGACTTAGTATAGTGAAGTCTTTAAAATGTCACTCCCCTATGGAAGTCTTTGCTATGGGACGACCTTTAACCTTTTTAGAATATGAAAATAAGTTCATTTAAGGAGGTCAATAATAACAGCATGTAAAACAGTAACGGTACTGTAGCAGAAGGTTTTTATTATTGTAGTGACAGTAAGTAGTTACTGAAAGAACTCAAGAAGAATTCAGTCTGACAAGAATGTAATCGCAGTGTCAGAGAAGACCACTGGTTTCACAGAATAGTCACGGCTGTGAAGGTCTCTACTTTAGATATTAATTAGATATAAGTTAGAGCCTAAGGTGTCACCTCCGCTATGTAACTAACCTATGATAATCAAACAATTCAGTCAAAGTCAAATTCAACAATATAAACTTAATAAGTCAGAGGATTACAATTAATGAATCATTTATTATTTACATCTATCTTTTGTTCTTCTTGTACAATTATGAATGATGAAATGATGAAAATTGAATGAATACAAATTAATTACAAAATTGAATGATTGTTGAGTTATTCTGGAATCTTCAACTTAACCTAAACAGTTCACCCAATGTTCCTTTATCACTAAAGTGTCTCTTGTCTGGTCTATTATTCAAAACTGTTTTATCATCATTACACACTAGTCACTTGGCCTTAACTGCTCACAATGGTTGCAGAAATTTGGTTACACAGAATACTTATAATTAAAGTCTCTGACTGTCCTCAATGAGAATACACAGCAATATCAATTGAAGGTCTTACTCTAGAGCACCAAGCACTGATGAGGCGTAGGGCTGAAATCTAGATGACAATATCTGAGGCTCCTGTGTTGGTTCAGGAAGCACTTATTGATCTGGATTTGAGACCTCTGATGTAGTATGAGACATATGAACACTCTTGTAAAGATGTAAAGTCCAGAATAGACTTGGTTTGGTGAGATATCACTGCACGGCAAACAGGTGTTAAAGGTTTTAGCCTTGACGAGCGTCTCCCTCCTTCTGTCTTTCTGACTTATGCTGTGTGTGTGATTTGAATAGTCTGCTGCTTAGCCTTTTTATACAGGGGGAGCGAGCGTGTCGGAGAGCAATACGTCACAGCTTATTTTCAGACCATGTTATGTTGCAGTTTTGAGTGAGTTTGTGTTAGCTGGATCTAGAAATCTTCTTCATGCTTCTCAATCCTGTTATCCATGAATTTTATCTATATCTCCTTTCACTTTACAGAACTTCTGCTTTCTTTCTATATGAAGTTTTCCATAATTTGTTTAGATTTAGATTTTTAGCAATTTTTGAAAAGCGATCGACACAGCAGTTTTTATCATGCTGGCACCTTTACCTGCAATTTTTTCTAAAAGTAAAGCTCACAGCATTTATTCTATTGAATTGAATAAAGCTGGTCTTATCCTCCAAAAAACGAAACCACTGTCATCACTTTCTGTCATTCCAATCCCTTGTATGACACATAAATCCATTTTATACGAACACACTTTCCATTCTTCTGCAGAATGCCATTATAAACGGTTCATCTGCAAAGAGCTTCGCGATTTCTGATTGGATGCCCTATTTCCTTTCTTTCTATCATAACTAGGCATTGTGTTCACAACCCACGACAGGTAGTCCCGTAACAGATACTGCCATAAGGAATTAAAGCGTTAGAGACTTCACTACACTAGGTTCATCTTCAAGAGGTGGGGTGACTAGTTCCTTTCTTTGCTGCCTTTGCCTTCCCTAACTCAAGAGCAGTACACCATTTACACCTGGTAGACTTGAGCGCGACACCACAGTGTTTCAAACCCAGTACCACTGCCATGAGAAGGTAGCGCTCTAACCACTCTGCCAATCTGATGCTTTATGTAACAGGTACATGTAATTTCTGAGTTCACAAAATAAATGTCAGAGTGACAGGCAAACACTACAACAGAAGATAACATGATCATTTGAAGTCAAGTGTTTTGGTTCTTTAGCTTCATATAATCAAAAGTTCACAAAAGGAAAACCAGTGATAGAAAACTATTGAAATCTTCCTCTTCTCCTTCTTCCTCGTTAGCCCTCAGACTTCCACATTAATGACTCTAATAAAGGCAGTAGTCAGCTCAAGGTTCCTGACATCTTCTTCCTCATTAGCCCTCAGACTTCCACATTAATGACTCTAATAAAGGCAGTAGTCAGCTCAAGGTTCCTGACATCTTCTTCCTCGTTAGCCCTCAGACTTCCACATTAATGACTCTAATAAAGGCAGTAGTCAGCTCAAGGTTCCTGACATCTTCTTCATCTTCAGACTTCCACATTAATGACTCTAATAAAGGCAGTAGTCAGCTCAAGGTTCCTGACATCTTCTTCCTCGTTAGCCCTCAGACTTCCACATTAATGACTCTAATAAAGGCAGTAGTCAGCTCAAGGTTCCTGACATCTTCTTCCTCGTTAGCCCTCAGACTTCCACATTAATGACTCTAATAAAGGCAGTAGTCAGCTCAAGGTTCCTGACATCTTCTTCCTCGTTAGCCCTCAGACTTCCACATTAATGACTCTAATAAAGGCAGTAGTCAGTAGGTTCCTGACATCTCAAGGTTTAGCCTGACATCTTCTTCCTCAAGTTTCCTGCCCTCAGACTTCCACATTAATGACTCTAATAAAGGCAGTTGTCAGCTCAAAGTTCCTGACATCTTCTTCACCTTCAGACTTCCACATTAATGACTCTAATAAAGGCAGTTGTCCACCACATTAATGACCTCTATATAAAGGCAGCTCAAGGTTCCTGACATCTTCTTCCTCATTAGCCCTCAGACTTCCACATTAATGACTCTAATAAAGGCAGTAGTCAGCTCAAGGTTCCTGACATCTTCTTCCTCGTTAGCCCTCAGACTTCCACATATGTGTGCGCCTGCGGCGCAACATTTTTTAATTTAACCAGGGTATTTAGAGTTTTCTTTAATCAGGTTCTATTTTAACTGGAACGTCTAACAATTATGAATGTTTTCTACCAAAAATGGACCAGCATTGTGCAAGACATCTTCTGATGAACATGAATGAGACAATATCAACCACAAAAAACCTCATAGTTCCCATACATATCAAGAAGTCGACAACCATCCAGAGCAAAAGTGTTATATTTTTTATTTATGTGTGTAGCTATTCTTTTACTTTTATTTTCTCCATTCCCGCTGCGATATGGAATAAATGAGGGTTCATGATGTTAATGTTGCTTGAAGTCATAGTCTCAAATGTTTACTCCTGTCCGTTCACCAGACTTACAATAATGACTGGCCTTAGAAATTCATATGGAGAGACTCGTAAATCATTTCGTTTCTTAGTGGGTAACTAAAAATCCTCCAGACCTAAAGGTCTTTTCACCTGTGTGTTACCGGGGCCCAAAAGGGGAGCAAAGAATCGTAACACTGTACCCTACCAGGCATGTCATAAAAAGTGACTAAGGAGGGTTGGGCATGGGGCTGGTTACCCCATCCCGTAAAAAACTTTTTACCATAAAAACTTCAACAAACATGGACAAGTCAAATAAAGAATATAAATCAACTCAGCCGCCCAAGACAGAAGAAGGTCCTCTGGAAAGGAGGCGCACGAAGCAACCAAGAGAAAGCTGAAAGGAGTCTGGGTTGCTGACTAACCTTTTTTCGTCTAGGAAAATCTCCAGGATTGGCACCTGGAATGTTCGCACTCTGTGTGAACAAGGGAAAACTGCACAGGTAGCAGCAGAAATGACAAATTACAGGATTGATATCCTGGGTCTCTGCGAGACATGGTGGAAAGGCATAGAGAAGAGGAGATTGATCACAGAAGAAATGGTGTTGTCCTCAGGACATGAGGAGGAAAGAGCCCACTACAGTGAAGGGGTGGATCTAAAGCTGTCCAAGGAAGCACAGAAGGCACTTATAGAATGGGAAGCAATGGGACCCCAAATTATAACAGCAAGGTTTAAATCAGCCAAAAAGAAAGTAAATATAAACATCATCCAGTGTTATGCACCAACAAACGATAAAGAAGAATCTGTGAAAGAAGACTTTTACACCAGACTACAAAATGTCTTGGACAATTAGAAAAGAAAGGACATCACATTTTTGATGGGGGACCTAAATGCAAAAATAGGAACAGACCACACTGGCTTTGAAGAAATCATGGGAAAGCATGGATTAGGTATGATGAACAAGAATGGGGAACTATTAGCAAACTTCTGTGCTTCAAATCAACTAGCTATAGGAGGAAGCATATTCCCACTTAAAAGAATACAAAAAGCAACATGGATATCACCAGACCACAGAACTGAGAATCAGATTGATCACATATGCATAAGTAAGAAGTTTAGGTCATCATTGCATGATGTGAAAGTATGTAGAGGAGCAGATGTTGTATCAGACCACAATCTTCTATTGACTAAAACAAAATTAAAATTCAAGAAATTTAACTCAAGACATCCAGCCAGCAGAAGAGGAGCTACAAATCAGCTGTGAACGACCAAGTAGAGAAGAAATAAAGAAAGCCACAAAGCTTCTGAAAGATGAAAAAGCAGCTGGTCCAGATTGCATTCCAGCAGAGGCCATCAAAACAGATATTGATACCTCTACAGAGATATTATACAAACTACTTGGCAAAGTCTGGGAGAGAGAGGAAATACCAGCAGAATGGAAGGAAGGTTATCTGGCCAAGTTGCCTAAGAAGGGAAATTTACAAGAGTGCACAAATTATAGAGGAATAATGTTACTATCAGTGCCAGGAAAAGTATTAAACAGAATCATCCTTGTGAGATTAAAAGAGTCCATAGACAAGCAACTGAGAGATGAACAAGCAGGTTTTCGACAAAATAGATCCTGTACAGACCAGATAGCCACATTGAGAATAATAGTTGAACAAAGTCTGGAATGGAATTCACCGCTTTACATCGGATTCGTGGACTATGAAAAGGCATTTGACAGTGTAGACAGAGAATCGCTTTGGAAATTGATGAGGCATTATGGAGTTCCCATGAAGATCATTAACTTAATAAAGAAGACCTATGAAGACATGACATGCAGAGTTCTTCATGAAGGACAACTTACAGAACTGTTTAGGATTAGAACGGGAGTGAGACAGGGATGCCTCTTGTCTCCATTTCTTTTCTTACTAGCAATAGATTGGGTTATGAAAACATCAACATCACACAACAGAAATGGAATCCAGTGGAATCTGACTAAACAGCTTGATGATCTGGATTTTGCAGATGACATGGCTCTTCTGTCCCATAACCATAATCAGATGCAAGAGAAAATGAAAATTCTCGATGAGAGGTCACAACAAGTGGGCGTGACAATACACAGGGAAAAGACAAAGATTATGAGAATAAATGCAAGAAATGATAACAAGGCTGAACTTGAAGAAACACCACTAAAAGAAGTAATAAAGACAAAGTTGGAGGGACAGGCAGTGATATCAAAATAAGAATACAAAAAGCAAGAGGAGCTTTCATTGCATTGGGAAACATATGGAGAACAAGAGAAATCAAGTCTAACACGAAAATAAGAATCTTCAACTCAAATGTCAAGTCAGTCCTATTGTATGGCTTGGAGACATGGAGAACAAGAAAAACAACAACCAAAAAGCTACAGACTTTTATAAACGGGTGCTTGCGTAGAATAGAAGGACTGAAATGGTATGACAAAGTCACAAATGTGGAATTGATGACAAGAACCAGACAAGTGCCAGTGGAACAAGAGTTGAGAAGAAGATGCTGGCGATGGATAGGACACACATTGAGGAAACCTGTTGATAGCATTACAAGGCAGTCCTTGTTCTAGAATCCAAAGGGAAAGAGAGGCAGAGGTAGACCAAAAAACATATGGAGAAGAGAGCTGGAAACAGAGGTGAAAATGATGAGAAAAACATGGAAAGAGCTTGAGCGGATGGCACAGGACAGGAAGACTTGGCATGTGTTTGTTGAAGGCTTAATCTCCTTGGGGAGCTAAAGGGTATTGATTGAAAGGTCTTTTATATTTGGACATGCGCCCTAATATAACCGACTAGGTTGAACGGGAATAGCCTCGCCAAAACGCAAAATTTTATTAAAAAAAAAATAATTTCGTTTCTAATTCAAGTAAATTATTTATTGGTCATCTTAGAACGTAGGCACTACCTCAAAATAATAATATCTCTAACTAGTAAAACGTCTATTAAACTACCCACAAAAAAGCTATTTTGAACATTGAGCAACATCCCAAAACATGGGGCTGGAAGTCTATTACCTCCTACTTACATGTCTCTTTCTGCTTCTGTGTAAAACATTGCAGGATTTATGAAACTGACCTGCCTAAATTAAATGTCCAGTTTTTAGCTAAGTTTTCATCAAAGTACGACAATATACACAGCATAAGACAATGTACACAGTATCCGCTGTCATGTCCGAATGTCAACACAGCTATTTGTCTTCATTTTCCATACTTGTACTGGACCCCAGTCATAACAGGTCATCTGGTCAATACAGTAGAACACAGGCAACTACTTCTGGTTGCTAAATTTCAGAGTTATGGGAATAAAATGAGTCATTATTATATTTTTGACTTCTAATGCATGTCTCATAGCAACGGCAGTTACTAACTGAATGCCAGTCCCCCTTTTCTGCTGATCTGGCATAAACTACACACATTTTTATAATGACATCATGTGAAGCGCCTAAGGCAAAATTATGCTGTGATAAGTGTTTGGGTCCTTTAACTTTTTTAAAGGTACACATTGTGTGATCTAAGGGAGGAGATCGGAGCACTGATGGAGTTGTGCATGTGCAATGAAGATTGTCCTTCAAACCAAACCAAAGGTACACATCAATTTTCACTAGGCACACACTCAATGTCAGAAAAGAAAAACTCACCAATATCATCCTTGAAAACATTCTTCTCTGTTGTGTTCTTGATAGTCTTTTTCTTTGGCTCCCTGGCTGTAGGGGCTGGTATATCACTAAATATATCAGTCATATCACTAAACAAGTTAGCCTCTTTAGTCACTGCCTTCTTTGGTTTGGCATTTTTGACATCCTGTATATAAACAACAGATCAGTATATCAAAGGTAGTTCTCCTGTATATGAACAACACATCAGTATATCAAAGGTAGTTTCTCCTGTATATGAACAACAGATTAGTATATCAAAGGTAGTTTCTCCTGTATATGAACAACAAATCATTAAATCAAAGGTATTTCTCCTGTTTATGAACAACAGATCAGTATATCAAAGGTAGTTTCTCCTGTATATGAGCAACAAATCAGTATATCAAAGGTAGTTTCAACAGCCTTGCATGTCCAGAATGAAAAAAAAAAAAAAAAATGTAAAATAAAACAAATAAAATATTGTGGCCAAGTAAAGAGACAGACATAATGAACTAAATCACACAAACTAAGCCATAGGTTTCCAGAAAATAAAGATTATAAAAACTAAGCATGGCTTTAGGAATTTAAAAATTAAAATAAAATTTTGCCTCAATCATTTTGGCAAGGCGTGTCCTGATAACCTAGTCGGTTATATTAGGGCGCATGTCCAAATATAAAAAAACCTTTAGGTTTGAGACTGATCTCTAGGAATGAAAGTAACGAAGAACATATGCAATGTTATGTAATTAAAACAATAAAGTTGTATGTATGTGAATCTGGTACACTGCATAAACAAAAATAAACTGCAGCAAAGGAATAATCCTGATAAGAAATTCAATTTGCAAACAGCAATGATGTCAACAAAGAAATATTGCAGGACAACACTACTACTGCATTACTGCTAAATGACAAAGAAGATGGGCAAATGTCATTGGCTATATGCTTAAAAGAAGATGTGGAATCTTATGCAAGGCAAGAAAAAGTGGCCAGGAACAAAGGAAGCATATGAAGTAGTGGAATACTCAAAAGACAGGCAGGCAAGAAACAATCCTCAATGTCTTAAAGTACCATGCCTGAAGGCTGAAGCTTTCCACAACTTCCTGCATAGGTTGATCATGATGCTTTCTTCTATCTTTCTTGTCCATTATCTCTTTTTCCTTCAACCTTTCCTGTTGTCTCAATATATTCCAGCTTTCTGCTCATAACATGCCCCAAACAAAGTGGACTACTTCCTTCTAACATGAGGAATAAGCTTCAATGGGGCTATCCATAAAAGATGTCCACAGCAGAGGGGGCAGGGAGGGGTATGTAAATAAGACCACGTGGAGTGGACGTTCACAAGGAGGGAGGAGTGAATCAAAAGTGGACAGAGGTGGATATGGGGGAGGGGAGGGTAAAAAATGCCAGAATTTTGTGGACGTCTTTTATGGAAGGCCCCAACCGCCTCTTTCTGGACATCCTCATTACTCTTTTTGGCTGTCCATGGTATTTTTAACATTCTTCTGTAAAACCACATCTCTGTTGCCTCTAGTGTCTTCCCTATTTGTTTATTTATGACTTTCTGTAAGTCAGGATTGGTTCTATAAAACACTAAAGAACTCTCGTTTTTACTTCCACTGACAAAGAATTATTGCACAAAATATTCATTTTATAGAACGCTGCATTTGTCTGGGCTCAACAACATTACACGATAAAGAAATAGTCATAATCATTCACTCATTTTCTTTTGTACTTCAGGAGCATGGAGCCACCACTACAGCTGGTCCCCCATACAGAAAGCCTGCACCAAACATTCACAAACTCTTACAGTTGTGGTTTATGTGACAATTTGTTTTACATGATCAGGTTGCCAAACTTTCCCATGCACAACCTCATATTAGTCGACAGTTTAACAATGCCTGAGTGAGCAGTAATTCTATTCTTTCTTTGTCTCCTCAGAGACCCCCCAGGAAAATACAAGTGGCAAATAGACATAATCCATTACTGAAAAATACAATGAATGAAAGGCCGATGCCGAAAAGGGACATGCATTTCTCAAGCATTATATTACTCAGATAGATAAAGGTGATAAATCTGCTCACCAAGAAATTTAAGACCGTGTCTTGGAAAGCGACATAACAGGGGAGATTTATTTGACCTCATATCTGAAGAAGACATTGTGTATACTTTAGAAATCAGTCGAAACACTGCCCAGGGTCCTGATGGTGTACAGTATCACCATTTAAAACAGCTCAAATACCTTGGAGTTACATTCGATCGTGGACTATTGTATAAGCACCATGTTAATCACTTCATACAGAAATGCAGGAGAGGTCTGGCAGCCCTAAAAATTATGGCCGCAGCGCACCAGCAGGAGAGATTACTATTTCTTCTGTATTATCAGCTAGTCATATTGGTCATCGACTATGGGCTGGGAATACTCACACTGTCAGTAACACAATGTGAAGTACTAGAATGCATTCAAAATGTAGGGATGCGTATAGTCTTGGGCTGTGCGCAAGATACCCCCATCAGGACAATGAGGTACATACTTGGAGTGCTGTCAATTAGATCCAGATTAGTGATAGCCCAGGCAAAAGCCTATATGCGAATAACCATACACAAACAGCACCCCTCTGCATGGAAACAAAGCTAACATTAAGGGAGCAAGAATAAAGAGGGGGATGTTATGGATGGCACAGGCAGAGGCAATGATCAAGTAGGTGACCACAGTTGAAAATATATTCACAGGAATCAGAGTAAGTGCACTCATTCCTCCTTTGTTTACTTTGTCAAGGAATTAACCAGGACACTATTAATAAATGTAACCAAAAAAAAAACCCAGCAAGGTTGGACGAATGAGGATGAATCTGGCGTGTATGCAACCAACGCGCAACAGGAACAGTCAGCATTCATCTTCTTTTTCCTTTGATTCTTAGCTGCCGACCATCAAAGCAGTCAGTGGCCATCACGCCTGGTGGCGTCTTGAAGGGCAGCAACAAACTGTTTCCACTTTGCTCGGTTGGTGGCGATCCTTCGTGCAGTGCCCCAACTCTGGTTCATTCTTTGCATCTCAGCCTCCACAGTTCTCCGCCAAGTTGTTTTTGGTCAGTCTCTCTTTCGCTTTCCTTCAGGGGTCCATAGCATAGCTGTTCTTGTGATGGCATCAGGGTCTCTTCTGAGTACGTGGCCAACCCAACTCCAGCGTCTGCCAGCTATGATGGTGTGCATGTCCTCTTGGTTGCTCTGAGTAAGCAGTTCTTGATTGGTGATGATATTCGGTCAAAAGATTCTGAGAATTTTCCTTAGGCAGATTGTGTGGAAATAGGATAATTTCGACATTTACTTCTCTGTTACTCTCCAGCATTCCACACCATAGAGAAGCACAGAAAGTACACAACTCTCATTTTTCATTTTTTTCTATGCTCAGGTCACTTCTGTAGATTCTGAAGTACCACCAGCAGCAATAACCCTAATTTCAGCTTCAGTTTACTTAACTGCTCTGATTATGAACTTGTTCACAGCCATGTATTGCCAAAAACTGATGCCACACTTTCTCCATGGACAAGATGATGATGCAACTTGACTTTTTTCACTTATGACAACACTCTCCTAGTTCTTTTCACCTGCACTTCACTTTTAAAAACACATTCATGCTGAGGCCCCATGATTAAGGACAGCAACATAAATTCACAGTAAATATTAAGGACTGATGTCACTTCACACCACCACAATTAATTCAAAAATGCTGCACAAAAAAGAATTATAGCTCAAAGGCTTTGCGGACTAGCATGCATCCACATAGCTGGGTGTGCAACTGGTGGTGAGTCCATGAACACAGCTGGTGACAACAATTTTAAATAAAACCATGGCAAAGCAAAACTATACTTCACTGTAACCACAACTTTAAACAAAATATTCTGCATGCATAACTGAAACCATAGCTTCTAAATGCAGCATGGCTGGCAAGGGATTACTGTACCCATAAACAGAAGCTTTAGAAGGATCCTGAAAATGGGTCAATGAAGTGGTGGCAGGGGGAGGGACAGAAATGAGACCACTAGGACAGAATCAAATATCATCTTGTTAAGACTTCTTTTTTCTGTTCCAAGGAGATAGGACCACTTTTACAGTTTGTACCCCTTGAAGGAAGTCTGTTCCAATGCACTGATGTGTTTCTGTGGTGGACATTTCTATAGCAACCTCTTTTACACAATGAGGTTGTCAGCAATACGCACAACCTTCCTCAGTCACTTTGATGACATGCTTGGTAAGGTGCAGTGGCCCTGTTATTTGGTCTCTGGCACTAGACTAGGAATCATATGTGTAGTCATGCTAAGTAATGACCAAAAATAAAAAATATAAGAGAAGATTTAGAGGACTTGTTCTGAAGAAATTAACCTCTAGCTTAAGATGCAAATAAAAGACCAAGATGTACACAAACATTATAGTACAAATGAACAAACAAATGAACAAACAAATGAACTTGATTTTCAAAGGGTTGAGAATTAGTCATGAAGGCCACCTAACATTCTGCTATCAGTACAATACTGCAGGCATGGTCTATAAATATCTCTACATTATATTCACCTCAGATTTCTTGCTGCCCGATAAGCCATCTTTCTCAGTTGCTGTACCACCTGCTCCAGGCTTTGCCTTTGTGTCTACACCAAAAATTAAAAACATGAGTCATGGTTAAGAAAATACTAACATTTGTTAAAAGACTTTTTCTTCTACTTGCACTGGTATGACTGCCATCCTTATTAACAGTATTACCATGGCTACATCAGATCATGTTTCATCATGATTTGAACTCTTTGACTCCATAATTATTTTCCACCCTGTGCCATAATTATGTTTTGAAGAATTCTAAATGGTGAAGTGTACTGTCTTTTAGTGTAAATTTTATGTTAATCTTTTTTTGTGAAAATGTACTTATTATATACCAAACTGTAGGGAAATGGATAGAGAATTGTAATATTTAAAGTCTTTGATAGTATTAACACAAGTGTGTTCGGTATACTTAAAACATTTTGCATGTAAAATTGAAAAACACTAAACAGTTAACTGTAGAATAAGATCTTACCAAAGACAAATTACTGTTGTAGACAATAAAACTTTCTTTTTAGTCCTCAAACATCATGTTAATCCATATACAAAGTAAAAAAAACATTGCTTATGGCCACAATTAGTACATTTGGTGTTATTCACACCAGTTTTTCTGTGGTCCCTTGTAAGAAAAAAATAAATTATGCAATCGTGCATTACGTAATTTTCAAACTAATAAAGAAGAATAACGTCATATAAAAACTTTTTTACTCTTGTTTAATGTTTTAATAGTATCCCTAGCTTCATCTTCTACCTAGGACTAGTGATTAGATGTTACGGTAGGTCTAGTTTTGTTGCTTTTTGATCAGCCAGAATATGACTACGTCCACTTATCAACTAAATCTAATGTGTCTAGCTTTTCTGCACCGATTCCGTATTTTGACAACAAACTGTGACTACCAAACAATCATCAACAATGTCAGTAATGTTTCAAAGTAGTTTGACACAATTATTTGCTTAGGAGACTTAGAAAATGTAAATATAAAGCGTGACATATTTCTCTAGCAATAACAACGAAAAACACAAACACGCGAATCGTCACACAAATTGTGATAATAACTCAAAACACGCACATGTGCTGCTTAACTACAGTCAAATTAGTTGTTTAAATAGTAGTGGAAGTCATTCTACGAGTTTTAAAATATGAACTGCATTAAACGGACAGTTTTTGGGGTTTATTCATGATAAACTAAAAACAACACTCTGAGCGTTGCGCTGGCACGGCATGTTGAATTTTGCAGCACTCAGAGCGTTGGTCTGGAGTCAAAGAGTTAATGCCACATAGGCTGTCCTCTTGCTCTGAACCCAGAACTTCTCCTATAGGTTGTGGCTGTAGCTGACTGCTCTGTAATAATGTGGCCAAACCCTTCTATTTTCTATGCATCTGATGCAGTATCCATCTAAAACCTCATTTTCAATCAATACCCTTTAGCTTCCCGAGTCTTCCTGTCCCGTGCTATCCGCTCAAGTTCTTTCCATGTTTTCCTCATCATTTTCACCTCTGTTTCCAGCTCTCTTCTCCATTTGTTTTTTGGTCTACCTCTGCCTCTCTTTCTCTGTGGATTCCAGAACAAGGACTGCCTTGTAATGCTATCAACAGGTTTCCTCAATGTTTGTCCTGTCCATCGCCAGCGTCTTCTTCTCAACTCTTGTTCCACTGGCACTTGTCTGGTTCTTGTCATCAATTCCACATTTGTGACTTTGTCATACCATTTCAGTCCTTCTATTCTACACAAGCACCCGTTTATAAAAGTCTGTAGTTTTTTGGTTGTTGTTTTTATTGTTCTCCATGTCTCCGAGCCATACAATAGGACTGACTTCACATTTGAGTTGAAGATTCTTATTTTCGTGTTGGACTTGATTTCTCTTGTTTTCCATATGTTTCCTAATGCAATGAAAGCGCCTCTTGCTTTTTGTATTCTTATTTTGATATCACTGTCTGTTCCTCCAACTTTGTCTATATTACAACTAAGATATGTGTACAATTCTACATACTTTAGTGGTGTTTCTTCAAGTTCAATTTTGTTATCATTTCTTGCATTTATTCTCATAATCTTTGTCTTTTCCCTGTGTATTTTCAGGCCCAATTGTTGTGACCTCTCATCGAGAATTTTCATTTTTCCTTGCATCTGATTATGGTTATGGGACAGAAGAGCCAAGTTATCTGCAAAATCCAGATCATCAAGCTGTTTAGTCAGATTCCACTGGATTCCATTTCTGTTGTGTGATGTCGATGTTTTCATAACTCAATCTATTGCTAGTAAGAAAAGAAATGGAGACAAGAGGCATCACTGTCTCACTCTCGTTCTAATCCTAATCATTTCTGTAAGTTGTCCTTCATGAAGAACTCTGCATGTCATGTCTTTATAGGTCTTCCTTATTAAGTTAATGATCTTCATGGGAACTACATAATGCCTCATCAATTTCCAAAGTGATTCTCTGTCTACACTGTCTAATGCCTTTTCGTAGTCCATGAATCCAATGTAAAGCGGTGAATTCCATTTCAGACTTTGTTCAAATTATTCTCAATGTGACTATCTGGTCTGTACAGGATCTGTTTCATCGAAAATCTGCTTGTTCATCTCTCAGTTGCTTGACTATGGACTCTTTTAATCTCTCAAGGATGATTCTGTTTAATACTGTTCCTGGCACTGATAGTAACATTATTCCTCTATAATTTGTGCACCCTTGTAAATTTCCCTTCTTAGGCAACTCATTTTAGTCACCTCTTATGATATATGTCAGAAGAAAAAGAGGACACACTAAGTCTTAATTGATTTTAAATGTATTGTCTCATGTGTCCTACTTAGCTCTCACTTTCTTTTCTGTCCCTGATGAAGACCTTGTGGCTGCAATGTTGGCTATTTTCTTTGCCTTTTGTTCCAGTAAGACGAATTACCTTCTTTCTTATTTTTATTTCATATCCATCCGCCGTTCTCCGTTACTTTACGGCAGTCCCCCTCATTGTCCTCACTGTAATATGAAGACTTCAATCCAGGAATTTTCAAAAAGAACAGGAAGAAGAGATTATGTTAAGATGACTACATTAAGATCATGATATAACTATGATACAATAATTACATCAAGTTTGCATCAAGATGTCAGCACTGATATGATGTTATAACTTTGACAAAATAATTATTTCAAGTTTTTGAGACAACTGTATCAAGAAAGAAGGTATCTATATCATGATGATGAGATAACTATGACAGAATAACTGTATCAAGTGTGTGAGATAATTATGTCAAGATGACAACTACATAGAGGATGAGATAACTATGACAGAATAGTTATGTCAAGTTTATATATCAAGATCGTAAGATAACTATGACAGAATAACTATATCAAGTTTATGAGACAATTATAACAAGACGACAACTGTATTAAGAGGACAAGGTGATTATATCAAGATGATGATAAAACATGACTGACTGAAAGATAACTAATGAAATGATTAGATTATTTAATTAAGATGAGAAAATTATGACAGGATGAGAGAAGTGTATCGTGATGAATACACCAAGAGAAAATAATCATAATGAGATAACTATGACATGATGAGATTTCACAAGATGACTTAAGAAATTACGAAACATTAACAATGACAAAGTAACGAAATAACTGCATATTTGCTTCATTCAGGCTCTATCAATCCTGCCTGGGAAAGTTATTTCTAGATTGAATTTGTACTCTCGGAAAATTTATTTAAATGTCTTGATTCACTGCTAAGAAAATGAACAAAAGTGACATTGCCTTATCAACATATAAATTAAATATCCAGCTATAAATTAGGAAGCCAGACAAATCCTACTATCTCCTAAATTACTTGACATTGGTTTAATGCTAATTTTCTTTGATAAAATGCAGCCAACACTCGTGTGACCATACCTTTCTGTCTGTCCAGACTTGAGTTACCAAAAATATCATCATCGTTCACAAAAACATTAGTTGCTCTTGATCCTTGCACAGAGTCTCTCTTGGATGAGCCTGGCTTGGATACAGCAAACATGTCATCTTCCTTGGCTGTCCCTGATATGGGTTTAGATTTTGTAGCCGAGCTCTTCGGTGAATACACAAACAAGCCATCATCATCATCAAGGTTGACTGCTACTTTGGCATTACTTTCTGTTTTGACAGGAGTTGAAGAATGCTTGTCATCATGGTCTAGGAATGCAGACAGATCATATGTTTTTGACTTGCCTGTTGGCTTTGCAAATAAATCTTCAAACTCATCCTTTCTGCTTGCTGCTGTTATTTTCCCTGTTACTGTGGTTTTAGAAGAAGAAGATTCAATAGGTGCAGTGACTTCACGTCTGCTCAAACCTGAGAAAACATCTTCAGCAGCTCCATTGGACAACTTGATACCTTTCCCACCAAACAAGTCTTTTCTGAATAATGCATCATCATTTGATGTTCTCTCCCCCCCAATAGCCAGAGATCTGTCTGTGGAAGGTGAAAGTCCATCTAACAGATCATCATTTCCGAATAAGTCAACAGATTTTGGTTTAGATCTAACTTCCTTTGAGTCACTGTGATTATTCAGATATAGTGGTTCTGGTGTAGCACCATTAAATGTGGCTAAAGAGCCAAGTGGAGGTGTGTCTTGAAGAGTTGGGGTTTTGGGTACAGTAGAAGCTGTAGGTATTGTAGAAGCTCCATCCTCAAAGCTGATGCCTGTATGTGCCGCTGCCAGCACACGGGCTTTACGGCTCTGTGGTCTCCTGCGGGTTAGCTTTGGCCGGTCCTACAAGGAAGGCAAAAACATATTACAGATATAAACTGTGTCAATGTGTGAACTCTTCAACAAATTGTGGCCTTTACAAATAAAGTAAAAAATAGCTGTCGCCCAATAAAGTAAAAAATAGCTCAGTCGCATAATAAAGTAAAAAATAGCTCAGTTGCCCAATAAAGTAAAAAAATAGCTCAGTTGCCCAATAAAGTAAAAAATAGCTCAGTTGCCCAATAAAGTAAAAAATAGCTCAGTTGCCCAATAAAGTAAAAAATAGCTCAGTTGCCCAACAAAGTACAAAATAGCTCAGTCGCCCAATAAAGTACAAAATAGCTCAGTCACCCAATAAAGTAAAAAATAGCTCAGTTGCCCAATAAAGTAAAAAAATAGCTCAGTTGCCCAATAAAGTAAAAAAATAGCTCAGTTGCCCAATAAAGTAAAAAAAATAGCTCAGTCGCCCAACAAAGTAAAAAATAGCTCAGTCGCCCAACAAAGTACAAAATAGCTCAGTCGCCCAACAAAGTACAAAATAGCTCAGTCGCCCAACAAAGTAAAAAAAAATAGCTGTCGCCCAACAAAGTACAAAATAGCTCAGTCGCCCAACAAAGTACAAAATAGCTCAGTCACCCAATAAAGTAAAAAAAATAGCTCAGTCACCCAATAAAGTAAAAATAAAATAGCTCAGTCGCCCAACAAAGTACAAAATAGCTCAGTTGCTCAACAAAGTAAAAAAAAATAGCTCAGTCGCCCAACAAAGTACAAAATAGCTCAGTCACCCAATAAAGTAAAAAAAAAATAGCTCAGTCGCCCAACAAAGTACAAAATAGCTCAGTCACTCAATAACATTTAAAAAAATAGCTGTCGCCCAACAAAGTACAAAATAGCTCAGTCACCCAATAAAGTAAAAAAAAATAGCTCAGTCGCCCAACAAAGTACAAAATAGCTCAGTCACCCAATAAAGTAAAAAAAAAATAGCTCATTCGCCCAACAAAGTACAAAATAGCTCAGTCACCCAATAAAGTAAAAAAAAAATAGCTCAGTCACCCAACAAAGTACTAAATAGCTCAGTCGCCCAACAAAGTACAAAATAGCTCAGTCACCCAACAAAGTTAAAAAAAATAGCTCAGTCGCCCAACAAAGTATAAAATAGCTCAGTCGCCCAACAAAGTTAAAAAAAATAGCTCAGTCGCCCAACAAAGTACAAAATAGCTCAGTCACCCAATAAAGTAAAAAAAAATTAGCTCAGTCACCCAACAAAGTGCAAAATAGCTCAGTCACCCAATAAAGTAAAAAAAAATAGCTCAGTCGCCCAACAAAGTACAAAATAGCTCAGTCACCCAATAAAGTAAAAAAAAAATAGCTCAGTCGCCCAACAAAGTACAAAATAGCTCAGTTGCCCAACAAAGTAAAAAAATAGCTCAGTCGCCCAACAAAGTACTAAATAGCTCAGTCGCCCAACAAAGTACAAAATAGCTCAGTCACCCAACAAAGTTAAAAAAAATAGCTCAGTCGCCCAACAAAGTATAAAATAGCTCAGTCGCCCAACAAAGTTAAAAAAAAATAGCTCAGTCGCCCAACAAAGTACAAAATAGCTCAGTCACCCAATAAAGTAAAAAAAAATTAGCTCAGTCACCCAACAAAGTGCAAAATAGCTCAGTCACCCAATAAAGTAAAAAAAAATAGCTCAGTCGCCCAACAAAGTACAAAATAGCTCAGTCACCCAATAAAGTAAAAAAAAAATAGCTCAGTCGCCCAACAAAGTACAAAATAGCTCAGTTGCCCAACAAAGTAAAAAAATAGCTCAGTCGCCCAACAAAGTACTAAATAGCTCAGTCGCCCAACAAAGTTAAAAAAAAATAGCTCAGTCGCCCAACAAAGTACTAAATAGCTCAGTCGCCCAACAAAGTACAAAATAGCTCAGTCGCCCAACAAAGTTAAAAAAAATAGCTCAGTCGCCCAACAAAGTATAAAATAGCTCAGTCACCCAACAAAGTACAAAATAGCTCAGTCGCCCAACAAAGTAAAACATCGCCTATGTGATCAAAAACTAGCCCAACACATTTTTGATTTTCAGAATATCTGAGTTTTTTGGGTGTCTGGATAAAAGGTTATAGACATATAGTGAGGTTGGAGTGGCTAAGAGGTATGGTGTCCGCCTCAAATTCTAAAGGTACCTTGCTTCAATTCCCAGTAGAGGGAATATAATTTATGGAAATTTTTTTTTCAGAACCAGTGGTCCTTATGATGTCATACTCTCCCCTGGTCTCCTTGGTAGTGAGATTGGATGCCTAGCTTTCTTGGATAAGGGCGAAAGAAATAGAGGGTCCCATGTACAAGTCGCCCAACGTTTAAAATCCCACGGCAGTTGGAAATTGTAAAGAGTAGGCCATAAGGCCACTGTCCTGGCAAAATTTACAAAATTAGAAACCTACCCACCACAATAATATTTATAGAATGTGTCATTCCTATATACATACATTGGGATTCTCACTGGTGCTACAGGTTCGTGCACTGTGCTGAGATCCTCCTTGTGTGATCTAAGGGAGGAGATCAGAGCACTGATGGAGTAGTCCATGTGCAAAGAAGACAGTCCTTAAAACCAAACCAGACATAGCTGGTTTCCTCTGTGTGTATTATATCCAACAGTATCACCTTCTCCACACATCTTGTTTCACTGGTATTTGTCTGCTTCTTTCTATCAGCCCTATGATAGGAAACTCTAAACAGAGCGATACAACAGGAGGCAATCTGATCATCAGAAGAAGTCCCCCTGTCGAACAAGTGTTTTGGCCCTTTATTCTCCTTTACACTCTACGGGGGTTGGGGGGGGGGGGGGCGGGCCCACCTGGGTCATGACTCCCAACTGTCTCCGCCTCCTGTTGTCTTATGTAGAAAATGAACCCACCCCACCTTGGTTGCAGCTTTAAAATCCACAATTCTGCCAGCCGGAGGCAATTGTGAAAGTAAACCTTATGTTGAAAGCAAATTATTGTGCCACAGCACACCACGACTAAGGACAGACACTGACCCACCTGCGCAAAGCCAACGAGGCTTGAAGCCACTGCGCGCTAGCAACTGAAATCTACTTGCGCTCGACACTGATCTTATCGTATGTGTGAATTCAGAAATAAATAAAGATAGATACCTGAGGCCTGTGAGTAGCAAATAAATAAATGAATATAGCAGGCACTCGTCAGATAGCAAGGACACCATTATGTTGTCTAGTCACATCCTTGTTGTCTAGTCACATCCTTGTTGTCTGTCTAGTCACATATTTGTTGTCTAGTCACATCCTTGTTGTCTAGTCTAGTCACATCCTTGTTGTCTAGTCTAGTCACATCCTTGTTGTCTAGTCACATCCTTGTTGTCTAGTCTAGTCACATCCTTGTTGTCTAGTCACATCCTTGTTGTCTAGTCTAGTCACATCCTTGTTGTCTAGTCTAGTCACATCCTTGTTGTCTAGTCACATCCTTGTTGTCTAGTCTAGTCACATCCTTGTTGTCTAGTCACATCCTTGTTGTCTAGTCTAGTCACATCCTTGTTGTCTAGTCACATCCTTGTTGTCTAGTCTAGTCACATCCTTGTTGTCTAGTCTAGTCACATCCTTGTTGTCTAGTCACATCCTTGTTGTCTAGTCTAGTCACATCCTTGTTGTCTAGTCACATCCTTGTTGTCTATGCTATTTACTTCAATTTGTTGATTTATTTTCTCATCTGATATCATCATTTTCCTTGTTGCTCCTTATAAAGTATGGAGTCACCTTTGTAGCTGGTACATGATGAGGTTGCCAGGTTCATGTACAACCCTATATTAGTCACCTTTGTAGCTGGTACATGATGAGGTTGCCAAGTTCATGTTCAACCCTATATTAGTCACCTTTGTAGCTGGTACATGACAGAACTAACAAAGCATAAACAAAAAAAGTAACTACTCATAGGACAAGGAAAGACAAGGTATTAAAAAAAGGGACAACAACTCAAAAAGAACAAATACTAATACAAATTAAAACCAAGTGTAAAGGACAATAGTTATCTAGAAACAATACAAAAGAGAAAATAAAATTGACAAATACTAATATAAATAAAAATCAGCAACTGCAAAAGACAACAGTTATTTAAATTTAATACAAAATTAGTAAATAAAATGACACTAAATACCCCAATTATAACCAACTTTCAGGTTGAACAGGGTAGACCAAGATGGAACGAGAAGAGGCAACAATGATCAGATGTTGAGTACCCGATCTCCACCCATCAACTCATCAAAACAACAACAACAACAACAACAACAACAGTTACATGATGAGGTTGCCAGGTTCATAATAATAATAATAAATTCTTTAAGCACCAAACACGGCGCATAAGGCAGAAACCAGTGCTCTCCAGGTTGTTCGTTGTGACGCCACTCCTCTTAGCTCGTGCACATTATTTAGGCCCAACGTTCTTCCTTCTCTTATTATTGTTCTTCTGAGTGTTTCTTTTGGTCTTCCTTTTTTCCTCTTACCCTCAGGAAACCAAGTGAGCGCCTGTAGTGGTATTCTGTTGTTTTGCATTCGTAGGACATGACCGATATATGACCATCGTCTTTTCCTTATATAGTCGGAGACATATTTCTGCCTAGAGTCTTCTCTTATTTGTCGATTAGTCTTGAATTCTTTCCAACTGATGTTCATGAGTTTTCTAAAGACATTTGTTCTCGAATGTATTCAGCTTGTTCTCCAATGATTTTGTTATTTTCCAACTCTCACAGCCGTATGTTAACACTGAGATAACATTTGAATTAAACAGACGAAGCTTGGTATGTATATTCAATGATTGTAATTTCCAAATGTTAGATAATCTATTGAAGGCGCTAGCTGCCAAAGCAATTCTAGTATGGATTTCTCTTGTTGTGTCACCATCCTGAGTCATTTTACTGCCTAAATAATTGAAACTTTCAACTTTCTGTAGTTTTTTCCCGTTCAAGATGATATCAAAGGTCTCGTTAGAAAAGTTCATAGCTTTAGTTTTAGAGGCATTTATTTGGAGACCTATTTTAACCGAGAGATGACACAAATTATTTATTGCTTCTTGGGATTGTCTTGGTGTTGACATGACTTAGGAATTGCTACATCATCTGCGAAATCCAGGTCCCCCAGGACCCTTTTCCCTTTGTCTGGTACATGATTATACCCAAATTGTTCATTGTCACTTGTAACCAAGTACATAAGGGTGCCAGTATAGTTTCTACAAACCCTATAAAAGTACAATCACTTTGTAGCTGGTACATGATGAGGTTGCTATTCATGCACAAACCCTAAAAGAACACCTTTGTAAAAAAAAAATAGTAGTGGTGACATATTAGTCACCTTTGTATTCCTGGTACAAGACAAGGTTGCCAGTTCATGTTACAAAGTCCCTGTAATAGGTCACCTGTTTCTACTGTAAACCATTCTGTATTCCCAGGTTCATGTTCAACCCTATATTAGTCACCTTTGTAGCTGGTACATTATGAGGTTGCCAGGTTCATGTACAACCCTATATTAGTCACCTTTGTAGCTGGTACATGATGAGGTTGCCAGGTTCATGCACAACCCTATATTAGTCACCTTTGTAGCTGGTACATGACGAGATTGCCAGGTTCATGTTCAACCCTATATTAGTCACCTTTGTAGCTGGTACATGATGAGGTTGCCAGGTTCATGTACAACCCTATATTAGTCACCTTTGTAGCTGGTACATGATGAGGTTGCCAGGTTCATGTACAACCCTATATTAGTCCCCTTTGTAGCTGGTACATGATGAGGTTGCCAGGTTCATGTACAACCCTATATTAGTCACCTTTGTAGCTGGTACATGATGAGGTTGCCAGGTTCATGTACAACCCTATATTAGTCACCTTTGTAGCTGGTACATGATGAGGTTGCCAGGTTCATGTACAACCCTATATTAGTCACCTTTGTAGCTGGTACATGACGAGGTTGCCAGGTTCATGTACAACCCTATATTAGTCACCTTTGTAGCTGGTACATGATGAGGTTGCCAGGTTCATGTACAACCCTATATTAGTCACCTTTGTAGCTGGTACATGATGAGGTTGCCAGGTTCATGTACAACCCTATATTAGTCACCTTTGTAGCTGGTACATGATGAGGTTGCCAGGTTCATGTACAACCCTATATTAGTCACCTTTGTAGCTGGTACAATGAGGTGATGAGGTTGCCAGGTTCATGTACAACCCTATATTAGTCACCTTTGTAGCTGGTACATGATGAGGTTGCCAGGTTCATGCAACCCTATATTAGTCACCTTTGTAGCTGGTACATGATGAGGTTGCCAGGTTCATGTTCCGCCCTATATTAGGCTCTTTAGTAGCTGCTACATGACGAGGTTGCCAGGTTCATGTACAACCCTATATTAGTCACCTTTGTAGCTGGTACATGATGAGGTTGCCAGGTTCATGTACAACCCTATATTAGTCACCTTTGTAGCTGGTACATGATGAGGTTGCCAGGTTCATGTACAACCCTATATTAGTCACCTTTGTAGCTGGTACATGATGAGGTTGCCAGGTTCATGCACAACCCTATATTAGTCACCTTTGTAGCTGGTACATGATGAGGTTGCCAGGTTCATGTACAACCCTATATTAGTCACCTTTGTAGCTGGTACATGACGAGGTTGCCAGGTTCATGTACAACCCTATATTAGTCACCTTTGTAGCTGGTACATGATGAGGTTGCCAGGTTCATGTACAACCCTATATTAGTCACCTTTGTAGCTGGTACATGATGAGGTTGCCAGGTTCATGTACAACCCTATATTAGTCACCTTTGTAGCTGGTACATGAGTAGGCGAGGTGCATGCACAACCCTATATTATTCACCTTTGTAGCTGGTACATGATGAGGTTGCCAGGTTCATGTTCATGCACAACCCTATATTAGTCACCTTTGTAGCTGGTACATGATGAGGTTGCCAGGTTCATGTACAACCCTATATTAGTCACCTTTGTAGCTGGTACATGACGAGGTTGCCAGGTTCATGTACAACCTATATTAGTCACCTTTGTAGCTGGTACATGATGAGGTTGCAAGGTTCATGTACAACCCTATATTAGTCACCTTTGTAGCTGGTACATGATGAGGTTGCCAGGTTCATGTACAACCCTATATTAGTCACCTTTGTAGCTGGTACATGACAAGGTTGCCAGGTTCATGTTCAACCCTATATTAGTCACCTTTGTAGCTGGTACATGATGAGGTTGCCAGGTTCATGTACAACCCTATATTAGTCACCTTTGTAGCTGGTACATGATGAGGTTGCCAGGTTCATGTACAACCCTATATTAGTCACCTTTGTAGCTGGTACATGATGAGGTTGCCAGGTTCATGTACAACCCTATATTAGTCACCTTTGTAGCTGGTACATGATGAGGTTGCCAGGTTCATGTACAACCTATATTAGTCACCTTTGTAGCTGGTACATGACAAGGTTGCCAGGTTCATGTACAACCCTATATTAGTCACCTTTGTAGCTGGTACATGACGAGGTTGCCAGGTTCATGTACAACCCTATATTAGTCACCTTTGTAGCTGGTACATGATGAGGTTGCCAGGTTCATGTTCAACCCTATATTAGTCACCTTTGTAGCTGGTACATGATGAGGTTGCCAGGTTCATGTTCAACCCTATATTAGTCACCTTTGTAGCTGGTACATGAGGTTGCCAGGTTCATGTACAACCCTATATTAGTCACCTTTGTAGCTGGTACATGATGAGGTTGCCAGGTTCATGTACAACCCTATATTAGTCACCTTTGTAGCTGGTACATGACGAGGTTGCCAGGTTCATGTACAACCCTATATTAGTCACCTTTGTAGCTGGTACATGATGAGGTTGCCAGGTTCATGTACAACCCTATATTAGTCACCTTTGTAGCTGGTACATGACGAGGTTGCCAGGTTCATGTACAACCCTATATTAGTCACCTTTGTAGCTGGTACATGACAAGGTTGCCAGGTTCATGTACAACCCTATATTAGTCACCTTTGTAGCTGGTACATGACGAGGTTGCCAGGTTCATGTACAACCCTATATTAGTCACCTTTGTAGCTGGTACATGACAAGGTTGCCAGGTTCATGCACAACCCTATATTAGACACCTTTGTAGCTGGTACATATGAGGTTGCCAGGTTCATGTACAACCCTATATTAGTCACCTTTGTAGCTGGTACATGATGAGGTTGCCAGGTTCATGCACAACCCTATATTAGTCACCTTTGTAGCTGGTATTGATGAGTTGCAGGTTCATGCACCTTTGTAGCTGGTACATGACAAGGTTGCCAGGTTCATGTACAACCCTATATTAGTCACCTTTGTAGTTGGTACATGACAAGGTTGCCAGGTTCATGTTCAACCCTATATTAGTCACCTTTGTAGCTGGTACATTATGAGGTTGCCAGGTTCATGTACAACTCTATTTTAGTCACCTTTGTAGCTGGTACATGATGAGGTTGCCAGGTTCATGTACAACCCTATATTAGTCACCTTTGTAGCTGGTACATTATGAGGTTGCCAGGTTCATGTACAACTCTATATTAGTCACCTTTGTAGCTGGTACATGATGAGGTTGCCAGGTTCATGTACAACCCTATATTAGTCACCTTTGTAGCTGGTACATTATGAGGTTGCCAGGTTCATGTACAACTCTATATTAGTCACCTTTGTAGCTGGTACATGATGAGGTTGCCAGGTTCATGTACAACCCTATATTAGTCACCTTTGTAGCTGGTACATGATGAGGTTGCCAGGTTCATGTACAACCCTATATTAGTCACCTTTGTAGCTGGTACATGATGAGGTTGCCAGGTTCATGCACAACCCTATATTAGTCACCTTTGTAGCTGGTACATGACAAGGTTGCCAGGTTCATGTTCAACCCCATATTAGTCGCCTCATACGACATGCCTGAGGGAGTGCTAGTCCCATCCTTTCTTATCTCATCACAGATCCCTGGGACCTACACATACACATTGTCCTGTATTCCAGACATACTTTTTTGTGATACATTCAGTATTGGTCAACCCATGAAGCATATTTGAAAACTAGCTGTTACGGTTGATTCTCATAGCATCTATGGTGTACCCTATTCCATCATTACATTAACTACTGAATTTACTCATTTTTCTTTGTTTGGTTTATTCATAAATACAGTAGAACTCCATTTATCCGAACCCCATGGGACCGAGCATCGTTCGGATAATCAAATGTTCGGATAATTGGATTACATAATGTATCGAGTACATGTACACATATTTCTAAAAATAATTAACCATCACAAGGAAAATACACTATAAAACATATTTACTTGTACTGTAATAATAATACCCACACTGTATTAGATCACTGTATCACCAAAATCTTTTATTACACTGCAGTGCATGTACTTCTTGTATTAATTATTTTTGTTAAGAAAGAGAAATGTTTTCAAAATAACATTACAAACGATTCAAAACCAGGCGCAACTTACGTATATATGTACTTGCACAGATGTAGCCCACTATTTAAAATAATGAGGAATCCTCTTTTGCACCAAACTGGATAGTCTCCTTTTGGCTGCTAAGTCCCGAATTCTCTCTTCAACAGCATTTTCAATGTGTAGGACAACTGTCATCTTCTTGCTCGTACCAAGCCATCGCAGTTTCTAGTGCTATAAAGGCCTCTTCAGGACTTGGTCGTCGTTTTGGGTTTTCTTCATAATCTACAAGTACATCATGTACTTCTGAGGTGTCTTCATCATCGGTCACTACATGTATTTGGTTTTCTTCTTGCACAAAAGACAAAATTTCTTCGTCATTCAAAAACTGAAAACCAGAATCATTATCATCTTCATGGCATAGCGACAATGTGTGCATCATCTTTGTCACAGTCCTAAAATCCGGCATTGCCTTGAAACAGTTCCACAACTTCATTTATACAATCATCATTTGTGTCCACTGCAGTAGTTTTCATTTCCGATCCTTTTTTTCCCAAGCAATCTACTACCAAGCCTTGTTGAGATTATCTTGTTGACAGGGTGCCAAGCTGCCCCTCAGCTAACATAAAGCAGCAGAGAGATTAAGCTTTTTGGAAAACGCCACCACACTTTCTTCATCTTCAGCAAACCAAAAACGACGCAGGACTTCCTTCTTGTACATCTTTTTAAGCTTTGCTATAACACCCTGATCCATTGGTTGAATCAGTGCTGTTACATTGGGAGGCAGAAAAATTACTTTAAAAAATTTGAAGAGGTTGAAAGAACAAGAAAAACTGCATTCAAAAGTAATCCATCTCTGGATGAGATGGTGCATTGTCCAGTAGAAGAATTACTTTTCCAGTTTTCTTTTCTTGTTCTCTCAACCTCTTCACATTTGGGATGAACTGATTTGTATACCAATCAAGAAATATTTCACTATTCATCCAAGCACTCTTCTGTGCTTTGTAACACAGTGGGAGACATGTCACATTCTTTAAACAACGTGGTTTTTTGCTGCTTTAGCCGATCATTAGCACCGGTAAACGATGACTTCCACTGGCATTCGCGGCTACCAAAATTGTTACTCTCTCTTTGCACTTTTTAAACCCAGGGGCAGCTGCTTCGCGCTGAGATGCAAGTGATTTTTGAGGCAATGATTTCCAGTGAGCAAACGGATTTCTTCTGTGACAAAGAAGAAACACATGTTTCTATAAAATTTTGATAGCGGCAGTTTTCATCGCTAGAATAAAGAAATGTCCCCTTGAAGAAGAAAACCAATTCTGTATGCCATGACGAGATTTCCTCAGTTTCTTAACCATTCCTAGTTATAGCCTTAAAGTCAGGATGACCGTCAAGTTGATTGTTGCACTGAAGTGCCTTTTCACACAACAGAGAACCAGAGATAGGTTCCCCTTTGCTTCTTCTTTGCACAAACCATATATACAAAGCCTCTTCCAATTTCACATCTTTCGCATTTCTCATGGTTTTACGTTTCTTCGACATTTTCAAGTATCAAATTTACGATGCAAAACTCATAATTTTATCCTTGTTACTTTTAATGTCAGAGACGGTAGCTTTCCCAACATTGAAAAAATCGCAATTGAAGACACAGTTTCACCTTGTCCTAGTCTCTAATGAAAATTCTTGTTTTCGTTTCAATTGACAAAACATTGCGGTTATTTTATACAGGCCTACTGGAATATGCCATAGTCGCACAGTGAGAAATAATTTTTACGCCAAATATTATTCTGCTGTAGTAGCAGACACAATGTAATCCAATTTCCGAAGTTGAACTGTGTCTGTTTAGCCAGTGTTCTACCTAGAACGCACACGTTCTACTGTATTTGATTAACATAATATTAGAAACTGAGCTTTATGACTAACTGTGGCCTGTTAAGCGATTTATATACCATGAAGCCCATAATTCTCTGTCAATATGTTAGACCCATTATGAAGTGGTGTTCTAATGGTTGTTGTCAAAAGTTGAACATAATTTAGTCCCATGTATGAACTGTGGTGTTCTAATGGTTTTTTTTACTGTTGAAAATATTTAGACCCATGTATGAACTGTGGTGTTCTAATGGTTTTTGTTACTGTTGAACATATTTAGACCCATGTATGAACTGTGGTGTTCTAATGGTTGTTGTTACTGTTGAACATATTTAGACCCATGTATGAACTGTGGTGTTCTAATGGTTGTTGTTGAACATATTTAGACCCATGTTGAACATATTTAGACCCATGTATGAACTGTGGTGTTCTAATGGTTGTTGTTACTGTTGAACATATTTAGACCCATGTATGAACTGTGGTGTTCTAATGGTTGTTGTTACTGTTGAACATATTTAGACCCATGTATCAACTGTGGTGTTCTAATGGTTGTTGTTACTGTTAAACATATTTAGACCCATGTATGAACTGTGGTGTTCTACTGGTTGTTGTTACTGTTGAACATATTTAGACCCATGTATCAACTGTGGTGTTCTAATGGTTGTTGTTACTGTTGAACATATTTAGACCCATGTATCAACTGTGGTGTTCTAATGGTTGTTGTTACTGTTGAACATATTTAGACCCATGTATGAACTGTGGTGTTCTAATGGTTGTTGTTACTGTTGAACATATTTAGATCCATGTATGAACTGTGGTGTTCTACTGGTTGTTGTTACTGTTGAACATATTTAGACCCATGTATGAACTGTGGTGTTCTACTGGTTGTTGTTACTGTTGAACATATTTAAACCCATGTATGAACTGTGGTGTTCTAATGGTTATTGTAACTGTTGAACATATTTAGACCCATGTATGAACTGTGGTGTTCTAATGGTTGTTGTTACTGTTGAACATATTTAGACCCATGTATGAACTGTGGTGTTCTAATGGTTGTTGTTACTGTTGAACATATTTAAACCCATGTATGAACTGTGGTGTTCTAATGGTTGTTGTTACTGTTGAACATATTTAGACCCATGTATGAACTGTGGTGTTCTAATGGTTGTTGTTACTGTTGAACATATTTAGACCCATGTATCAACTGTGGTGTTCTAATGGTTGTTGTTACTGTTGAACATATTTAGACCCATGTATGAACTGTGGTGTTCTACTGGTTGTTGTTACTGTTGAACATATTTAGACCCATGTATCAACTGTGGTGTTCTAATGGTTGTTGTTATTGTTGAACATATTTAGACCCATGTATCAACTGTGGTGTTCTAATGGTTGTTGTTACTGTTGAACATATTTAGACCCATGTATGAACTGTGGTGTTCTAATGGTTGTTGTTACTGTTGAACATATTTAGATCCATGTATGAACTGTGGTGTTCTACTGGTTGTTGTTACTGTTGAACATATTTAGACCCATGTATGAACTGTGGTGTTCTACTGGTTGTTGTTACTGTTGAACATATTTAAACCCATGTATGAACTGTGGTGTTCTAATGGTTATTGTAACTGTTGAACATATTTAGACCCATGTATGAACTGTGGTGTTCTAATGGTTGTTGTTACTGTTGAACATATTTAGACCCATGTATGAACTGTGGTGTTCTACTGGTTGTTGTTACTGTTGAACATATTTAGACCCATGTATGAACTGTGGTGTTCTACTGGTTGTTGTTACTGTTGAACATATTTAGACCCATGTATGAACTGTGGTGTTCTAATGGTTGTTGTTACTGTTGAACATATTTAGACCCATGTATGAACTGTGGTGTTCTAATGGTTGTTGTTACTGTTGAACATATTTAGACTCATGTATGAACTGTGGTGTTCTAATGGTTGTTGTTACTGTTGAACATATTTAGACCCATGTATGAACTGTGGTGTTCTAATGGTTGTTGTTACTGTTGAACATATTTAGACCCATGTATGAACTGTGGTGTTCTAATGGTTGTTGTTACTGTTGAACATATTTAGACCCATGTATGAACTGTGGTGTTCTACTGGTTGTTGTTACTGTTGAACATATTTAGACCTATGTATCAACTGTGGTGTTCTACTGGTTGTTGTTACTGTTGAACATATTTAGACCCATGTATGAACTGTGGTGTTCTAATGGTTATTGTTACTGTTGAACATATTTAGACCCATGTATGAACTGTGGTGTTCTAATGGTTGTTGTTACTGTTGAACATATTTAGACCCATGTATGAACTGTGGTGTTCTACTGGTTGTTGTTACTGTTGAACATATTTAGACCCATGTATGAACTGTGGTGTTCTAATGGTTATTGTTACTGTTGAACATATTTAGACCCATGTATGAACTGTGGTGTTCTAATGGTTGTTGTTACTGTTGAACATATTTAGACCCATGTATGAACTGTGGTGTTCTACTGGTTGTTGTTACTGTTGAACATATTTAGACCAATGTATGAACTGTGGTGTTCTAATGGTTGTTGTTACTGTTGAATATATTTAGACCCATGTATGAACTGTGGTGTTCTAATGGTTGTTGTTACTGTTGAACATATTTAGACCCATGTATGAACTGTGGTGTTCTAATGGTTGTTGTTACTGTTGAACATATTTAGACCCATGTATCAACTGTGGTGTTCTAATGGTTGTTGTTACTGTTGAACATATTTAGACCCATGTATGAACTGTGGTGTTCTACTGGTTGTTGTTACTGTTGAACATATTTAGACCCATGTATCAACTGTGGTGTTCTAATGGTTGTTGTTACTGTTGAACATATTTAGACCCATGTATCAACTGTGGTGTTCTAATGGTTGTTGTTACTGTTGAACATATTTAGACCCATGTATCAACTGTGGTGTTCTAATGGTTGTTGTTACTGTTGAACATATTTAGACCCATGTATCAACTGTGGTGTTCTAATGGTTGTTGTTACTGTTGAACATATTTAGACCCATGTATGAACTGTGGTGTTCTAATGGTTGTTGTTACTGTTGAACATATTTAGACCCATGTATCAACTGTTGTGTTCTAATGGTTGTTGTTACTGTTGAACATATTTAGACCCATGTATGAACTGTGGTGTTCTACTGGTTGTTGTTACTGTTGAACATATTTAAACCCATGTATGAACTGTGGTGTTCTAATGGTTATTGTTACTGTTGAACATATTTAGACCCATGTATGAACTGTGGTGTTCTAATGGTTGTTGTTACTGTTGAACATATTTAGACCCATGTATGAACTGTGGTGTTCTACTGGTTGTTGTTACTGTTGAACATATTTAGACCCATGTATGAACTGTGGTGTTCTAATGGTTGTTGTTACTGTTGAACATATTTAGACCCATGTATCAACTGTGGTGTTCTAATGGTTGTTGTTACTGTTGAACATATTTAGACCCATGTATCAACTGTGGTGTTCTACTGGTTGTTGTTGAACATATTTAGACCCATGTATCAACTGTGGTGTTCTAATGGTTGTTGTTACTGTTGAACATATTTAGACCCATGTATCAACTGTTGTGTTCTAATGGTTGTTGTTACTGTTGAACATATTTAGACCCGTGTATCAACTGTGGTGTTCTAATGGTTGTTGTTACTGTTGAACATATTTAGACCCATGTATCAACTGTGGTGTTCTAATGGTTGTTGTTACTGTTGAACATATTTAGACCAATGTATGAACTGTGTTGTTCTAATGGTTGTTGTTACTGTTGAACATATTTAGACCAATGTATGAACTGTGGTGTTCTAATGGTTGTTGTTACTGTTGAACATATTTAGACCAATGTATGAACTGTGGTGTTCTAATGGTTGTTGTTACTGTTGAACATATTTAGACCAATGTATGAACTGTGGTGTTCTACTGGTTGTTGTTACTGTTGAACATATTTAGACCAATGTATGAACTGTGGTGTTCTACTGGTTGTTGTTACTGTTGAACATATTTAGACCAATGTATGAACTGTGGTGTTCTACTGGTTGTTGTTACTGTTGAACAGAAGCAACATCAGTGCACTCCAGGCAAATCCATCGGTGCTCAGTTTCCGTCCCCGTATGTTGATGGAGATTAATGTTAACATTTTCTGTTGCGCGCTGGTTGTATACACGATGGATGCATCCTCTCATACATTCATACCTGCAAGCCTTACGTTTGATGTCAAATTCCAGCAGTCTTAGCCTTGTTGATTCATCTATTGCAGTGTCGCTCTCTAATAGGCGATCTTTAATTGTCATTAGTATTTCTCCCTTATCCGTATCCAGTGTCCCCACTATGGGTGCTCTCAAAGCTAGTCTGTCAGCTCTCTCATTACCTCGTACCCCTGCACGGCCAGGAAATTAGATCCACACCCGTTCTTGAAGATTCAAAGCTTCCACTTGTGTCAACATCTTCTAATTTTTCTTTATTTTCGCACTTTCTAAGTAGCCTGAGGTCATCCATGCATCTGGTCTTCTTGTAGAAATTCATTTACTCATTACTCTTTTGGTCAAGGAGCAATGGCCTCCAACAAACACATGCCAAGTCCTCCTGTCACATGCCATCAGCTGAAGGTCTTTCCATGTCTAGTACATATGTATGGAGGCATTTCTGGAGTCATCCTTATACGACCACCAGCTATGCACAATGCTTCAATATACATATGTGGAAAAGAGAACCTATGTCTGAGAGGCTAATTACATCCTTACTGACTCTTGAAATTATCCACACATTCCAGGGATTCCCCCTGTGGTGAAACTTGTTGAGAACCCAGCATTGCACACTAAGCTTGGAGAAGTCACTTGAGCCCCAGGCATATTTCTTTGGCTTTGACTTGGTTGACTGCATGCAGAAGGATCTCACTATGGACCTAAGCTGAGAAGTGGCTCTGTGCAGGATGTGACAATTCCTTGGGAGAGCCCAGAACCAGAGTACAGTATTTTAGCTCTGCATTGGAGAGCCCACATGGATGGCGGGGAATGCACAGTATGCCATGCACTTCTTACTCCTGGCTTGGGACCAGATGTGATGATCCTTTAAATGCATGCCAAGCTGGAGAAACTGGAGCTCATTACTTCAACTCAACACATTTCAGAATGGCAGAAAAGCCACAGGAAAAGTCTAGGTCTACAGTGTAGATAATATCAAGGAGTCTTCAACTTGCTATTGGCTGCTAAAGAACGAGAAGCTCAGCAGCCCTAGTTAAACAAAAACAACCACAATGTCTTTTTTTCATTTCCGTTTCCTGTTCTCTTTTCCATGTGTTTTTTGGTCTACCCCCGCTTCTCTAACTCTGTGGATTTCAGAGCACGGACTGCCTGGTAATGCTATCAACAAGTTTTCTCAATGTGGGTCCTATCAATCTCCAGCATCTGCTTCACATCTCTTTTTCCACAAGCACTTTTCTGGTTACTGACATCAGCTCCATAGTGGTTGACTTCTCCTACTATTTCAGACATATTTTATGCAAGCACCCATTTATGTAAGTCTAACTTCCTGGATGTTGTGTTTTTGTTGTTGTCCATGTTTCAGAGCCATACAATAGGACTGACTTGACATCTGAGTTGAAGATTCTTATTTCAAGAAGACTTGATTTCTTCTGATTTCCATATATTTCTCAATGCCTTTTTTAGCCTTATTTTGACATGACTATTTATCCCTCCTTGTAGAATGCCTGAGCTAAAACAGTTCATATGCACTTGGAGTGGTGGTTTCTTAGCAATTTGTTCTACATGATGATGTTGCCACCAACATGCACAAACTGTTATGAGCTGTCTTTTATGACGTGCCGGATGTCACAGTGCTCTTGTTCTTTCTTTGTCTTCTCACTGACCTAGATACCAAGTGGGGGGTTATCTGAACATGGGGAACTATAAAATGACATTTAACATGATAATCTGAACCACAAATAGTGTTGATGCATCAGGCCAAATTATGGGTTTAATATGTAATATAATATCATTGTTTGTATGTGAATTTCTGTATGAGATTTCTGGATAAAGCTAGCCTTTGATGTCAGATAATATCAGAGATATACTTTGCATCAGTATGAAACAAAACAAGCAAAATATTATTAATGATTTCCAACACCTGGTTCAAATGAATGTTTTATACCATGTTAAAATAGGAATTCTGCATTTCTCTGAGGCATATAGTAAAAGATGATTAAAGTCTGGTTGTGTGTAGGGCTGGTAATCTCATCTTGTAAAATAAATTGGCTAAAAAAAAAAACAATGCTGCAGGAACATGACGTCCGACGCAAGTTTTCTGCAAGGAGCAAGCGATAGTGGTGGCTCTATGTTTTATAAGGAGCAAAAATAGGAGAATTTGTCAATTCTACTTGTATTGTGTATTGTGAATGTTATGTAAATGTTTTATAGACTTCTGATACTCTAATCTGTTCTCTCCCTGCCCTCTCTCTCTCTCTCTCTCTCTCTCTGTGTTTGTAAGTCCTCCATGCCTCACCCTGTTTGCACTAGTTAGTGTCTCTGCATCAGCTGGCTGCTCAAAGTCCATAGAACTGGATTTTTCTAGAGATGTGCCAAAATCAGGTTCAGTCATCTCTGGTTCCAAGGAAGTCGAAGTAACGACAGGGGATTTCTACAGTCAAAATAGAAATAAGGACAGTAGCATGATGATAGCCTAACATGCTGCTCTAATCACATGACTAATAGAAATAAGTATTAGTGAACCTAGGGAGCATTTATAATGAAGAACATGGCTGAGAATGTGTATGATAGTTGGCTAGGAACATATATGACAGAAGGTGACTAAAAACATGTATGACAGAAGGTGGTTTAGAACATGTATGACAGAAGGTGATTAAGATGTTTGACAGAAGGTGGTTAAGAACATGTATGACAGAAGGTGGTTAAGAACATGTATGACAGAAGGTGGCTAAGGACAAGTATGACAGAAGGTGGCTAAGAACATGTATGACAGAAGGTGGTTAAGAACATGTATGACAGAAGGTGGCTAAGAACATGTATGACAGAAGGTGACTAAGGACAAGTATGACAGAAGGTGGCTAAGAACATGTATGACAGAAGGTGGCTAAGGACAAGTATGACAGAAGGTGGTTAAGAAAATGTATGACAGAAGGTGGCTAATGACATGTATGACAGAAGGTGGTTAAGAACATGTATGACAGAAGGTGGCTAAGAACATGTATGACAGAAGGTGGTTAAGAACATGTATGACAGAAGTTGGTTAAGAACATGTATGACAGAAGGACAGAAGGTGGTTAAGAACATGTATTCCAGAAGGCGGTTAAGAACATGTATGACAGAAGGTGGCTAAGAACATGTATGACAGAAGGTGGCTAAGGACATGTATGACAGAAGGTGGTTAAGAACATGTATGACAGAAGGTGGTTAAGAACATGTATGACAGAAGGTGGTTAAGAACATGTATGACAGAAGGTGGCTAAGAACATGTATGACAGAAGGTGGTTAAGAACATGTATGACAGAAGGTGGCTAAGAACATGTATGACAGAAGGTGACTAAGGACAAGTATGACAGAAGGTGGCTAAGAACATGTATGACAGAAGGTGGCTAAGGACAAGTATGACAGAAGGTGGTTAAGAAAATGTATGACAGAAGGTGGCTAATGACATGTATGACAGAAGGTGGTTAAGAACATGTATGACAGAAGGTGGCTAAGAACATGTATGACAGAAGGTGGTTAAGAACATGTATGACAGAAGTTGGTTAAGAACATGTATGACAGAAGGTGGTTAAGAACATGTATGACAGAAGGTGGTTAAGAACATGTATTCCAGAAGGCGGTTAAGAACATGTATGACAGAAGGTGGCTAAGAACATGTATGACAGAAGGTGGCTAAGGACATGTATGACAGAAGGTGGTTAAGAACATGTATGACAGAAGGTGGTTAAGAACATGTATGACAGAAGGTGGTTAAGAACATGTATGACAGAAGGTGGTTAAGAACATGTATGACAGAAGGTAGTTAAGAACATGTATGACAGAAGGTGGCTAAGAATGTGTATGGCAGAACATGGCTGAGAATGTGTATGGCAGAACTTGGCTGAGAACATATATTAGAACACAGCTGAGAATGTGTATGGCAGAACTTGGTTGAGAACATGTATTAGAACACAGCTGAGAATGTGTATGGCAGAACTTGGCTAAGAACATATATTAGAACACAGCTGAGAATGTGTATGACCGGATTTGGCTGAGAACATATATATATTTTTATTGTAAAAAAAGGCAAAAATTCCATTTCTCATTTATGACAATTCCATTTATCCCACTTCACGTTTATTTGTAGGTATGTGTAATTGTAGGAAAGAGTCAGGTGATGGTGTGCCCCAGAGAAGAGCAACAGCACCAGAGTTTGTTAGGAAGTGAGAGGCTGGAGGACGTGAGAAGTTTCAAGTATGTAGAGTTTCATGTGTCATCATAAAGAGGAATGGAAGTAAAGGCGGGCAAAGAAACGATGTAGGGACGAAAGTTCTGGGAGCATTGAAAGGTTTTTGGAAGTGCTGGGCTTTGGGAATAAGGGTTAAGAGTAGGTTGTATATTCTTGTGAAGTTACTATTAGGTGGTACCCGCCATTTGCACTATTTAGTTTGGATTTTTGTCAAAGTTCATTCCACAACAGTGTGTGCATGCATGTGATATTCAATGCTATCGTATTGACACTTTGTCTTGCTCTTGCGTTTCCCTAATTTATGTTTCCAGTGTGTGTTTATTTTGTGGTTCAATATTGTTGTGTTACTGTTGCGGTCAAAACACAATATTTTTTCCCATTCTTTTTTTTTCTATTCCAGAAAGTCTTACAATGTAATGAATATTATCAAAAAAGAAGATGAATGGAGCAGAAAGCAGGAAGTTAGGGAAAATACAAGAAGAAGCTTAACATCAATTGGCTTTATGATGTCATTTTTTGAAAAGCAAGAAGCTGATACTTCATCAACAGTAACTGCATCAGATATGAATGCTGACCAACCCATCAGAATATCAGGAGGAGAATTAAGTGTTTTTCAAAGAAAGCCTTTTGTTTTTGTTGTTTGTTATTTTTTCAAACTGACAATCAGTCATCATTGGGGCAGGAAAATGAGTTCAATTCCTGGAAAGTACCACAAAGGTTTAGCACCCATGAAAATGCAAAAAAATAATCGATACTGTTTCACTCAATGGAAGGAAATAGAAAGAAATCTTTTAGAGAACAGAGGAATCCATTGATGTAGAGCTGCAAGGTCAAATTGTAACAGAAAAACAAAGATGATGAGATGTTCTCAACAGAATTCTCCATTGCATAAAATTTACAGCAACTCAAAAATTTGCACTGCATGGCCACTAGGAATTCCTTAGACAGGAAGAGAAAAGTCAATCAATACCCTTTAGCTCCCCAAGGAGCATAGGCCTTCAACAAATATATGCCAAGTCTTCCTGTCCTGTGCCATCCGCTCAAGTTCTTTCCATGTTTTCTTCATCATTTTCACCTCTGTATCCAGTTCTCTTCTCCATGTGTTTTTTGGTCTACCTCTGCCTTCTTGAAATTGATATGTAACATGCATATGAGAATAAATGAATTCCATATGAAAGGTGAGCGAAAGGAAGGGCAGAATGTTAGACGGGCCTGCGTGCCCAATTCTCAACCCTTTGAAAATAAAGTTCGTTCGTTCGTTCTCTTTCCCTGTGAATTCCAGAACAAGGACTGCCTTGTAATGCTATCAACAGGTTTCCTCAATGTGTGTCCTATCTATCGCCAGCATCTTCTTCTCAACTCTTGTTCCACTGGCACTTGTCTGGTTCTTGTCATCAATTCCACATTTGTGACTTTGTCATACCATTTCAGTCCTTCTATTCTACGCAAGCACCCGTTTATAAAAGTCTGTAGCTTTTTAGTTGTTGTTTTTGTAGCTCTCCATGTCTCAGAGCCATACAATAGGACTGACTTGACATTTGAGTTGAAGATTCTTATTTGAAGAGTGTTGCGCACATATTTATGGTGTACGCATACGGATGTAAGATGTATCTATCTGTTTGTTAAAAAAGATATTTATTTGTGAATTTACGTCTCTTAGTAATGGGACGGAACTCAGAATAGTCTATGTGTATTTATTCTTTGAGTTACCGGTCCTTGTATCTTCGCTGAATATTAATTTAGCGTATGAATACTGAATTCATGTCATTTTATGTCTATTACGGCTAGAAACAGATTGTTCTTGCTCAAGGTTTTGCAGGAATGTTTAGGGCCTGAATTCATATGTAGTACTTGTCTAGTGCAAGAAGATTCTGTCTTATATTGTATATCTTCGTATGTTTAGGTTGAACTATATTCTTTCGGCCGAAGTTCGGCGCAGGTATTCGTAGTCCCACTGAGTTGAAAAGAGTTCCGAAGTTGCCGGTCGAGATGGCCGTGCGTGTGTTTTTCTAGGGCTGGTCCTGTTTAAGGTTAAAAAGTGATTTGTGGATGATTTTCCATAAGGAAGGAATGTCTCTGCGAGAGTATAGTGTCAGAGATTCTCCTCAGGTACTCTATTATGTTTAAATTCGGACTCCAGGTAAAGCCAGACCCTCTTTTCTTCGATGACCTCCATTTGGTTAGATTTAGATGACATCGTATTTCGAGCATCGTTGGTCGTCCATATATACAGTTGAAGATGACAGGTTCCAACAATATTTATATCTACATGAAAATGACCTCATTTATGTGGAGCTGGATGGAACACTCTATGAAGTTATATGTATTTAAATGGTGAATTAACTTTGACTTGTTATTATCCTTCTGCTGGGTGAGTGAGCGAAAACTCAGAGAAGGTAGCCATTTTGTATGCTTGTCATCGTTATAGATCGCTGTCAAGAGAACAGTTTACAAAACCTATTATCGGACAGTTTTTTTTTTTTTTTTTTTTTTTCCGTACGCCCGCTAATACTCGTGGTGAAATCTCAGGTTATTATTTATGTCTAACCTGACATTGATTTTACGTGAGTATCCCTTTATTTCTTGTACAGAGACAGGTGTCCCTCGCCATTCAGGCAAATACTCGCCGATTTCGGAGGTACCCATTGCAGCTGGGTCGGCTCAGGAGCTGCCAGTCCCTGGTCGACGACACTCCTTCAAATGTCCTCGCCAGGTCTCGAGTTAATCCAGTCCAAATCCCGGTCGACGAAAAATCCTCAAATGCTGTCGCCCGGGTTTGATCCTGTATCACCCGGTAGCCAGAGCGGTGTTGTAACCACTACGCTAGCGCGGCTCCCTGTCGGACAGTGACATGGAGGTATTATTGAGATGAAAACCCCTATCGTGGTTTAACGTTGTTACATAAACATTCGATATATGTCGCTGGAGAACTTAGCGAAGGAAAAGGTTCTTCCAGTGGACGCTATATATGTTTACACACCCACACCCACTGATGCGTTCAGTCAGTTGGGGTATGGCAATAGTCTACTAGAACATTCTATGATTATCTCATGCCACCCATTATATTTGTACGCCACATGAAAGATGTTCTACCATTCTACTACCTAATGATTTGCTATGTCAACATGCTCCTGACTGTCTTCCGTGCTGTTCAAGTGTGTGTGTCCTGAATAAACAGTACAAAATGACCACCGCAGTCTGTATCGGTGTCTTATAGTTCTGAGTGAATGAGTGCATTATATCGGTCAACACACGAACACTCCAGCATTCGCGTTACACTTCACACTCTCACTCCATTTTTGTATAATCCTGTGTCGGTTGGGTTGACCCTTTGCTCCACCTGCAGCACCCATCATAATCAACCACTGGTCTGCGTAAAGAGAAGAAAAAATTCATCATATTTTACTGTGACTGATCCAGTACTTTACAGCAGCTCTCAATAACTGTTACAGTGGTAACGCAGATGTCGTGATCCTCCTGGAGCCCCAACGGAAACCAGTTGCAGTGATGACAAGTGCTGTCCGAACATAGAAGTCTCCCACACAAAACATATATAATCGGGTCTTCTACAGTGGTCGCCAGATCCCTGGGTCCAGCCTTCGCAGTCTTGATGATTGAAGTCACCAAGGATAACAAGAACGTTTATTTTGGCTAAATGTGACACACATCAACACCAGTAGGAACTATACAGTCGATGTCAGCTTGACCTGTTCTGACAAGTGAAATGAATCTGGGTCAATGCTTGTTGACATTTTTCGCAGTACAGAGCTGAAAACTTTGAAGGACATAAACTGTTCGGTTGTTACAGTGTGTGATTACCCTGCTAAAGAAGAACATAAGTGTTGTTATTTCATCGGTGGATCTTCTCATGCTCAAAAAAAATTGAACAATGTAATAAGATAGTTCAATAATTTAAGATTGATTAAAAGTGCCAGTTTATTTTGATTAAAAGCTGTGCCATTAAAGTGAAAGCTGAGCATACTTTGCAACACATTCCAACCACAACACATTTAATTAATTAATGATATATGCATTTATGCTTTATATATATTTATGTTTACATGTTTATATGTATTTATGTTTGCATATTATTTGTGTGTCTATGTCGCGGGCCTGGTTGGGAGGAGACTAATATAAGATTTCCCAAGTGACATAGGGCTTATATTAGCGTTCTATAGGGAGCGATTTTCTTTATTGGAAATCTGCTGGCAACATCGGGTGCTCTTTTTGTTAGTTGTGATGAGGTGTTCTTTTCTTCGTTGTTTTTGTTAATAATTTTGTGTTCCTTAGTTTTGTTTGATTTGTTTGTATTTGTAGGTCTATCCTTTCGTATCTTTCAGTTCTATACACAATTTATATTTATACACTGTGGCGTTATTTGTCTTGTTATCTTATTGCAGTTATCATCACAGATTCTGTGATCATTTTCTTTGATTTTTTTCTATTTGATTTCTGCAAGTGTTCTCATATTGTCTTTTCTTGTTTGTCCTTTGTGAATGTCTTGAGTTGACATATGATATGTAAGGTATATGTGAGTACACTTATGGTATAGTATAGATCAATACTTTATTATTAGTATTGTTATACAAGAAAGTATACAAGACCTATGTAAGGCTTGTCTCCCACAGAGATTGGGATTGTGAACTAATTTGTCAAGTTCATCTAAAACTTGTGACTATATTACCTTGAAATATATATAGTATTATTATTGTTTCAAGTAATTGGTATTATTGTTAGACATCATGTCTACATTAGAATACTTTATTGCACAAGGGAGATCCCTTGATAAGACTGGTCAAGACTTAGAACAATGGGCAACTGCTCAATATGACAAAGCATTAGCAGCTGAGGAGAAAAGATTAGAAGCTGAGGAAAGAAAACTTCAAATAGAAGGAAAAAAATTGCAAAGAGAAGCTGAGGCTGAGGAAAAAAGATTGCAAAGAGAAGCTGAGGCTGAGGAAAAAAGATTGCAAAGAGAGGATGAACAAAGGAAATTACAAATGCAAGTGGATGAAAAAAGATTCCAGATGGAAATGGAAAAAGAAAAAAGAAAAGCTGAAGCTGAAGCTGCTGCTGCTGCTGAGGAAAAAAAGCTGCTGCTGCTGCTGAGGAAAAAAAAGCTGCTGCTGCTGCTGAGGAGAGAAAAGCAATCAGAGAACATGAACATCAAAAAGAACTTTTAGCATTTGAGTTAGAAAAATTAAAATTGACAAATATGAGTAATGTCAATCAGTCATCTAGTGGTAAACCCTTTACTTATAAGGTCAAGGTGCCAGCGTTCAATTCTGCCAGTGATGATATAACATTCTGGCTTGATAGATTTGAACGAGCTTGTCGAGCACATAATGTAGATAAATCACAATATGCTAATCAGTTGTCTGAGAATTTAAAAGGTGATTCTCTGACAAGTTTAAGTTTGGTTGAGGAAACTGACAAGGATAATTATGAGGTTATTAGGGCAGCCTTGATAAAGAAATATCAGTTATCTGAAGAAGGTTACCGTATTTTGTTTAAGAAAATGGTACCTGAATCAGGGGTAGAATTCTCAGAATTCATTGCAAGGACACGTCTTACATTTAATCGTTGGATTGAGCTATCCAAAACAGAAAAGACTTATGAAGCACTTATGGATTTATTGCTCAGAGACAAGATTATGTCAAGCATAAGTAAACCATTCCTTGAATTCCTACATGAACGTAAACCTAAGACACTAAAAGAAATGGAAGAATATGGTACCCAATACGTCACTGCACATCCAGATGTTGCTATTAGCAATACAAAGGTTAAAGAAGGTATGCCAGTTGCATCAGCAACACCATACAACCCTAATTACTCACACAAATTCCAAGGACCTCAAAACAGGTTTAATAAAAAAGGTAACCATAACAGTTATCATAACCAAGGTAACCAATCATTTCAGGGTTCTTCTTCGAATATCTGGAGACGGGCCGACAGCCCTCGATTCAGGGGTGGTCATAATTATAGGAACTTCCGCAAAGGAAGTCATTATAGAAACTATCCTAGTTTTCCGTCATGGAGACAACAAGATCATAATTACAGAGATACTCATTATAATGAATATGATAATAGTAACCAGGGGAATTATGACTCAAACCCAAATAGGGGTTACAATAGAGGAAACAATGATAATTACAGAGGCAATAATAACAGAGGTAGACCCCAATATAAAAAACAAAAATCACATTATCAGGGAAACTCTGCACAGCAAGAGTCCCATGAAGCCTATAAACAAAATAAAGATAATGATGACTCTAATAATATGGCATGTGCCGCTTTCGATTTTGGGAGAGCATCTCAGTGCCCCCAATGCAAAACTTTATTCGAACCAACTACGGTGTCCACTTTAATTTGTGGCCATCCTCTTCCCGCTCTTCCTGCGTCAATCGCGCATGATGGAAGAGGTTCTCTTGTCTTACACAAAGGTTTAGTAAATGACAATCCAGTTTCATTGCTTTTTGATTCTGGATGCACCACCATTGGTGTTAGGCAGTCACTTATAGATCCTTCCCGTGCTACAGGCAAAGTAGTCAAATGTGTAACATTTGGCGGCACCATAGAGAAATACTCTACCGCTATCATTAGCATTGCTACTCCTTTCTTCACAGGAGATGTACACGCATGTCTTTTGCCGAATCCGATCGCTGATCTTATCATCGGTCGCATTCACGGAGTCAAAGAGTGCACTCCACAACAAATTTCCGTTTGGGAAAAACAAAATATGCAAACTGCTAATGCTGTAGTCACTAGAGCTCAAGCTCTCAATATGCCTGAAACTTCATCTGCTGAAGATAATGAAGTGCATAACCAAGATGATCCCTTGGTAATTTCTCGTGACTTGTTTATAAAACAGCAAGAAGATGATCCGACTCTAAAGAAATTCTTCACTTTTGCAACAAAAGGTGATCCGAATAAAGATTCGAAGTGTAAATCTTGGATTACAATGAAGAATGGCGTACTTGTACGTATGGTGCAAGACTCCACTAAGTCAAGTCATTCTCAGATTCTTGTACCCAAGAAGTTGAGGGTTAAAATTTTACAGCACGCACACGACTCCCAGTGTGCTGGACATATGGGTTTTTCCCGTACAAAGTCAAGAGTTCTTGCGGCTTTCTTTTGGCCTTTTGTGAACAAAGACATACGGATGTATTGTCGATCTTGTAAAGTATGTCAAGAAGTTAAATCCAAAGGTCCTCGTCATGCTGCGCCTATTCAGGCTGCAGACATTCCCATTCGACCATTTCAGAAAATGGCGATAGACATCATTGGTCCATTTAAGATCAAATCTGCTAGAGGACATCAATTTATCTTAACGTGTGTGGACATGTGCACACGTTGGCCAGAGGCTATCCCTCTGAAGAGCATTACTACTGCTGACATTGCAGATGCTCTTTGGCTTATATTTTCTCGTCTGGGATTTCCCGGAGAAATATTATCAGATCATGGCACCCAACTAATATCGGATACCATGTCTCAAGTAATGTCTACCCTACAGATAGAGAGATCTTTAAGTAGTATCTATCATCCTATGTCCAATGGGATGGTTGAACGGCTAAATAGAACACTTAAGAACTTACTAGGGAAAATAACTGAGGATCATCCTCAAGATTGGGACAGGGTTTTACCCGCGGCCCTCTTCGCTTACAGAGAAGTCCCCAATGAACATACCGGTTTTTCTCCCTTTGAACTTGTCTTTGGCGCGCGACCGCACGACCCTATGTCTTTGCTTCATGATCTAATAACAGCTGATAATATTGACGATGACACAAAATCCTCTTACGAATATGTCATCACGCTTAGACAAAAAAATTATCGAAGCATGCAAATTAGCAACTTCCTCTTCGGAATTTGCCAAACAAAAGGCAAGGCAATTTGCTAATAAGAAAAGAACCTTACGACAACTTTGTCCTGGAGACAAAGCATTTGTTTTGCTACCTTGTAGGGAAAACAGACTCCTTATTTCTTGGAAAGGTCCGTACGATATAATATTGAAAATTTCAGATGTTGACTATATTGTCGATATTAACGGGAAGCAGAAAACCTTCCACATCAATATGCTTACGGAATTCCATGAACGTCCTGATTATTTGCAGCCAGTTTTCCAGGCAACGGACGATTCTCCAGTCCAACATGGTCATTACTCATCACTGTCTGTAATACAGGATGAGGAAACAAGTTTTTCGAATGTTAATCTTCCGCTCTCAATGATTCCACTTCATTCTAGTGAATCATGGAAAGACGTTACTGTTTCTCCTGATTTGTCTCTAGGAGAACAGCGACAAGTTTCGGCTATGTTACAAACATTCCAGGATGTCCTCACTGACATCCCTGGACAAACTCGTGTCATTGAACATGACATTATTCTAACTGACCATAATCCTATTAGGGTTAGACCTTATCCTATCCCTATACATTTTCAAGCACAGGTTGAAAAGGAGTTGGATGAGATGATAGATTTAAAAATAATTGAACCATCCACTTCTGCATATTCTTCGCCAATGGTTATTGTTCGAAAAAAAGACAATAACATACGTCTTTGCGTTGACTATCGCAAATTGAATCAAGTTACGAAATTTGATGCTGAACCTATGCCTTTACTAGAAGAGCTACTTACTAGGCTTTCTAAATCTCATTTTTTCACTAAACTTGATTTATCTAAAGGATATTGGCAAGTTCCATTATCCGAACACGCCAAACCCCTTACTGCTTTTTCTACACCTAGAGGCCTTTTCCAATGGAATTTTATGCCTTTCGGTCTTATGAACGCACCAGCTACATTCGTGCGCATGATGCATCGAATCCTATCGTATCGGTCAGATGTCATTGCTTACCTAGACGACATCTGTCTTTTCAGCGATACTTGGGAAGATCACTATTCAGGGTTAGTTGAATTGCTATCAACTCTACGCGAGTATAACCTGACAGCGAAACCATCTAAAGCTTGCATTGGTTTTAGCGAAATTTCTTTCCTAGGCCATCGAGTAGGTCATGGTTTCCTAAAGACAGAGGACCATAATATCACTAAGATACTTAACATCTCTATCCCTAAGACTAAAAAGCAAGTGCGAAGTCTCTTAGGTCTCATACAATTTTATGGACGATTCATCCCGAATCTGTCCTCTATCATGGCACCTCTCTCTACACTACTAAAGAAAGGGTCTCCTAATATAGTCCGTTGGACTCAAGAATGTCAATCCTCTTTGGATAAGATCAAAACTATGTTCTCAACACCACCTATTTTAGTGTTACCTACTATAGATAAGACATTTGTTCTTCGTAGTGACGCTTCATCCACTGGGATTGGAGCGGCACTAATGCAAGAGTACTCTGGAACTCTGCATCCTGTAATGTATATATCCAGAAAACTTAATGCTGCAGAAAGGAATTACTCGGTTTTAGACCGTGAATTATTGGCGATGGTTTGGTCAATTCTCAAACTTAAAGATTCCTTCTTGGTGCGCATTTCATAGTGGAAACTGACCAGAAAGCTCTTACGGCTATTCAAAGTAAGAACTTGAAGAGTTCGAGATCAACTCGATACGCCATTGCTCTTCAACCGTTTCATTTCTCGGTGCGAGCTATCCGTGGGTCAGAAAATGTGATGGCAGACATTTTGTCTAGATGCCCACATGATTCCACCTAACTGTTAAATCTTGGACTTTACTAGTGCGTCTAACTTTACAACAGTTATTTTTTTCTATATCAAAATATGTACACATTTGTGATATATGATATGCTGATTGTATAAACACTTAGCGGTTCAGTTATTTTGATTCACCGCTAATCATCTGATTTGTCTCTTTGATCAATCTTGAACTTTAAATAACTTATATGTAATTAGTGATTGAAATTACTATATGCATGCTATCATTGCCAGTATTGTGGTATGCGTTGGTGGCAACTCCCTGGAAATATTTGCACTTAGAGAAATACTCTGAGATGATGAGATATATTCTTTGTCTTAATTTGGCTTTATAAATTCCTGGTATTTCTCATCTGCGCATTATATGTGCGTTGTGAGCCTATTGTATGTTGCTCTTAGATGAAAAAAAAAATTTCATTTTTTTTCCCCGGGGGTTGCGGTAGTCTGTTGCGCACATATTTATGGTGTACGCATACGGATGTAAGATGTATCTATCTGTTTGTTAAAAAAGATATTTATTTGTGAATTTACGTCTCTTAGTAATGGGACGGAACTCAGAATAGTCTATGTGTATTTATTCTTTGAGTTACCGGTCCTTGTATCTTCGCTGAATATTAATTTAGCGTATGAATACTGAATTCATGTCATTTTATGTCTATTACGGCTAGAAACAGATTGTTCTTGCTCAAGGTTTTGCAGGAATGTTTAGGGCCTGAATTCATATGTAGTACTTGTCTAGTGCAAGAAGATTCTGTCTTATATTGTATATCTTCGTATGTTTAGGTTGAACTATATTCTTTCGGCCGAAGTTCGGCGCAGGTATTCGTAGTCCCACTGAGTTGAAAAGAGTTCCGAAGTTGCCGGTCGAGATGGCCGTGCGTGTGTTTTTCTAGGGCTGGTCCTGTTTAAGGTTAAAAAGTGATTTGTGGATGATTTTCCATAAGGAAGGAATGTCTCTGCGAGAGTATAGTGTCAGAGATTCTCCTCAGGTACTCTATTATGTTTAAATTCGGACTCCAGGTAAAGCCAGACCCTCTTTTCTTCGATGACCTCCATTTGGTTAGATTTAGATGACATCGTATTTCGAGCATCGTTGGTCGTCCATATATACAGTTGAAGATGACAGGTTCCAACAGTATTTATATCTACATGAAAATGACCTCATTTATGTGGAGCTGGATGGAACACTCTATGAAGTTATATGTATTTAAATGGTGAATTAACTTTGACTTGTTATTATCCTTCTGCTGGGTGAGTGAGCGAAAACTCAGAGAAGGTAGCCATTTTGTATGCTTGTCATCGTTATAGATCGCTGTCAAGAGAACAGTTTACAAAACCTATTATCGGACAGTGACATGGAGGTATTATTGAGATGAAAACCCCTATCGTGGTTTAACGTTGTTACATAAACATTCGATATATGTCGCTGGAGAACTTAGCGAAGGAAAAGGTTCTTCCAGTGGACGCTATATATGTTTACACACCCACACCCACTGATGCGTTCAGTCAGTTGGGGTATGGCAATAGTCTACTAGAACATTCTATGATTATCTCATGACACCCATTATATTTGTACGCCACATGAAAGATGTTCTACCATTTTACTACCTAATGATTTGCTATGTCAACATGCTCCTGACTGTCTTCCGTGCTGTTCAAGTGTGTGTGTCCTGAATAAACAGTACAAAACGACCACCGCAGTCTGTATCGGTGTCTTATAGTTCTGAGTGAATGAGTGCATTATATCGGTCAACACACGAACACTCCAGCATTCGCGTTACACTTCACACTCTCACTCCATTTTTGTATAATCCTGTGTCGGTTGGGTTGACCCTTTGCTCCACCTGCAGCACCCATCATAATCAACCACTGGTCTGCGTAAAGAGAAGAAGAAATTCATCATATTTTACTGTGAATGATCCAGTACTTTACAGCAGCTCCCAATAACTGTTACAGTGGTAACGCAGATGTCGTGATCCTCCTGGAGCCCCAATGGAAACCAGTTGCAGTGATGACAAGTGCTGTCCGAACATAAAAGTCTCCCACACAAAACATATATAATCGGGTCTTCTACAAAGAGAAAAGCAATATTGGAAATTTCCTTGGGTTACTAAAGTTTTTGGCAAACTTTGACCCTGTCATGAAAGAACGTCTCAGTAATGTAGAAAAGCTCCCTGGAACAATATCATATTTAAATCATTTAGTACAGAATGAATTTATTCAGCTGATGGTTTCTATTATTCGCCAGAAATTTTACAGAGCACATAAGGCCAAATATTTTGGCCTCATTTTTGATTCTACGTCAAATCAAGCACATTGAGAGCAAATTGCACAAACATTTCGTTATGTTGATTTTCAGAAGAAAACATGTAAAAAAGTCTGTCCTTAGATTTATCTACCGTAAAATCTTGCGTATAATACGCACTCGTGTATAATACGCATGCTTGATTTAGCCCAAAATTTTCTGGTAAAATGGAAATTCGTGTATAATACGCACCATAATTTTTCAAGATTTTATTTTATTAAACATTTGTTAAAAATCTGAAAGAAGATGGAAGATGCTGCGCGATAGTAGTTCTTCGACGAACTGAAAGACCATGTCGCTTCATAAAACGAACTGCCCATCCATATGACGCTTTAAATGTTGTTGTACCTGTACGAGATTTTTTAAGTTCCAGAGCTTTAAGTCAGATTTCAATGCATGAAACACCGATGCCTTGTTGCCTTCTATCCACTCCAATAATGTTTTTTTCTAGGTCTGGAAGATCTGATAGTGACCCACGATTCGCCTTTTTCTTACTAGGCAACACTTGCAGCGCCTCTTTATTTTTTCGCCATAATCGAATGTTGCACTTGTTAATGGAAAAATGTCGACTTGCTGCCCGATTGCCGTTAGATTCTGCATATTTTACCACTAAGAGCTTTTCTGCTGCAGTACAACATTTTCTCGAATTCATTTTTAGGGCTCAAAATAATCAAATGACAAACTTCACAACCAAGCTTAATATCAAAACAGACTGAAGACCAAGAGTGCGAAATGCGTTTTGCAACAATCTCTGACACATAAGAAAACACATGGCACATTCAATTTTGCGCCATTTTCACTGTCAAATTGTGACAAAAACTTGACAGACTTTCCAATGTAGGTTACTTTCGATATCGAAAATTACATATTTTTTAGTTCTCGCGTATAATACGCACCCGAGTTTTAGTGGGCAAAAATGAGTAAAAATTGTGCGTATTATACGCGAGATTTTACGGTAATTAAAACAGAAGGATGCTGAAATCTTTGTGGAAGTGACTTTGAAACAACTGAAAAAAAAAACAAAATGCCATTAGAAGACTGATGGTCTCAGTGCTATGACAATGCGGAAGTTATGGCTGGTTATAAAAGTGGTGTTCAACAGAGGATTATTGAAAAAAATAGCAAAGCTATTTTGTGAACTTTGATAATTATTCTCTCATTTGGCTGGATAGCGTGCTGATACCCATGATGCACTGATGGTGACTTTTTGGTGCCACTGAATAATTTTATTAACATTTTTCACTTTCTACTCTTCATTGGCAAAAGCTGAAAGATGTCATAACAATAGTTGTCAAATCTGAGTATGAAACTCGATTGAGTTCTAGAAAAGAGGCTGTGAAGCCAGTTCATGAATACTTTGATATTATTGTCAAAGTCTTACAAAGCATGATTGATGATCAAAATGAGATTGTTGATAAAAGAGGTGATGCAAAGCAGGTGCTGAATTGAATTTTGGCTTGGTTTTACTTGGATTTTAGAACAAAATTCTTGTTCGGATTGATCGTGTTCAAAAACGACTCCAAGATCATACTATGAACTTTCATGATGCTGCTTGATTTAAAAGCCTTTCAATTTTATATTTTGAGCAAATGAGAATCATTGACCAGTGAATCACATGAAGCAAGGGCTGAAATTGTGTGATGAATGGGATATTCAAGTAGAAAGACGCCCTATAATGAAGAAACAAATGCTCAGTGAAAAAGCTGTAGGGCTTGCTGCAAAAGAAATCATGATGAGAATAATGAAAGAAACTATTATAATGAAATGGAAGAAAGATTTGCCTGTCTCCACGCCTTGGATTTAAAACTGGGACTTATTTTAGATGTTAAAAGGATTACTGCTTGACTCAAATGAAAGCAGTAGCAATCATGTCCTAAGTATCTTAAAGAAAAGTTGTCTCAACCTTGTTTTACAGAACTGATATTGATGATTTTCGAGTTTATGAGGAAATCATGGATTATAAAATGCTTCTGAAAAGCTGCGTAAATGTTCAGATTTCAAGAACTGAGGAACTCCTTAAGTTTATTGTTCAGTATTGAGATGAAAATGTTTTCCAAACAAAAAACTGTAAGAGTTGCTGTTCAGATAATGCTCACTATTGCAATTTCAATTTTTAGTTATGAGCGATCTTTTAGCAAGTTAAAATTGATCTTATCATATTTGAGAGCTTCAATGGAGCAAGAGAGACTTTCTGCTTTAACTCTGATCAAACAGTGAATGTGAGAAAATTGAAAGTTATAGAGGTGGCAATATGGTAGGTGACCACAGTTGAAAAAATATTCAAGGGGGAAGAGTAAAGTACGTTGGATGAGAACTGGACAAACTACCAACAAGTCATCATCATCAGCCTTGGCAGGGAGTGTAGAGAATGGCACAATGGAAAAGCAGAACTGGGTAATAATCAACTAAAAATAATCATGCTGGGGATGATAATGACTGTGTGTACACTGATCGGTCGGTACTCACTGATGAGAAATCATGATGGGGCTTCTCGACTAGAGTAAAGGGCAGGTTCATCACTAGACAGAGTGCTGCTTTTGTGACAACAACCTCCAGAATGAGAATGGAGATCAAGGCAGCAACTGCAGACATGAACTACTCTGTCTGAAACTTCATTAATCAGTGCAGTTATTGTGTTAGACTCTCAGTCCATGCTTTGGAAGGTCCAAAATGAATGGCTAAAACATGAATGTAGAAAATACATAGAGACCTAGAACCTCCAGGAACTGGTGTGAATCTACTGTCTTTGTCATACAGGGGCATGCAGCAATGCAAGAGAAGACAATTAATGATTGCCTATTAGAGAACGACACTGCAATCAATGAATCAACAAGGCTAAGATTGCTGGAATCTAGCATCAAACATAAGACTAACAGAGATGGACGAATCAGAGGATGCATTAGGCAACAGAACAATCAGCATTCATACTCTTCAACATTTTCTAAGGGAGACTGAGCCCCAGTGGGTTTGCCTGCAGTGCAGGCTATTCTGAACAAAAATAATAAAGGCACCAGTGATCACAGTCTGACAGAAGCATATATTTTTCATTACTCCTCCTGTCTGTGCCCATCACAGAAAATCTACTGGAAAATGAAATAAACAACACTAAGCTAAAAAAAAAAAACTAACACTGCCTAAGTCACAGCCATATTGTCACAGACAACTTGTCCTTGCCGAATCAGAAGCCTCTAAGATGCATCTTTACAGCAGAAATATTTCTATATCCAATCGAGGAATCAGCATGATGTGACAAGCACCAAGTATCCAGAACACATCTTTAAAAGCACTTGCCACATATATACATCCCCATATTGATTCAAACATGATGCAACTGTGAAAAACAGCTAATTCTCTAAAAGTCAATTATGTGTTGAAAAAATAAAAAAAGGAACAGACATGATGCAAGCGAAGAGCCGCGGTAACGCAGTGGTTAGTGCACTGGTTTCCTAGCTCGGTGGTCCATGGTTCAATCCCCAGTTGAGGTGGGATATTTTAGGTCGCAAACGGCTCCGGGGTCGACCCAGCCTCATGAATTAGGTACCAGAGCAACTCTAGGAAGGTTAAGGTGGTCGGCGTGATGCTGACCACATCATGCTCAAGAAAATATGAGCCTAACACCATATTCCCAATATGCCTCAATGGGCGTGTAATGGGATCCTTTACCTTTTTTATGATGCTAGTGAACATTCCCACCAATTTAAGAATCACAAAATACGACATACAACAACTGCAAACAGCAATGGATGAATCGCTGGGCTACTGGCACAACTGCAAAGGACTATATGCAAAGATGTAGCAGCCAAACCCCAGAGATAACATCAACAACTTAAATCACAGAGATCAGAGTACAATTGTCAGGTTGCGAAACAGAAATGTACACATCACATCTGCACAGAATGACTTCAGACCATACACTATACTGCAAGCACTGCAACAAACAAGAGGAAGAAATAGTAGAACACTTCCTCCTATAATGAGTGGCACTAGCAGATCTGTGGAAGAAACTGCTACCACCAAACCCCTCCATCACCAACACCCTGGTATGGAGACACAATGCAGTTGAAAAAGATATGCACATTTCATTACCTGGTACAGGGAAAAAAAAATAGTGAAAACTCATAACCTAGGAGATCAGAAAAGTTAAATCAATGCCATTGTCAACCGTGATTGCCTTATAAAACCTCCAGCTTCAAACACATGCTACATAACATCATTACATAACCATTACCCGCTAATCAATCCATTGCTTCGACAACTGATGTGAAACAATTATTACACAACACATTCACATGACACTGCCATACTTACAGGCATCTCTTTTTCTGGACTTGGCTCTGGTAGGGAAAAACAGACATAACAATATTAAACATGTGATAGATTTAAAAATAAAAAAAATAAAAATAAGAACTGTAGCTTTTATTTTAGACTAGCACCATCTATAATTTTTGTCTTCTGTTCTGTCATTGTTTGGAAAAGATGCTTCGTACATAGCAAATGTTCCTTGTAGTTCTCTTGTAGTTCTTTTGCAGTTCCCACAAGTCTCTGAGGAGACGAAGAAAGAATAGAACCACTGTTCCTTCAGACAAGTTGTAAAAGGTGACCAACGATGGAGCTAGCAACCAACGATGGAGCTAGCAACCAACGATGGAGCTAGCAACCAACGATGGAGCTAGCAACCAATGATGGAGCTAGAAACCATTGATGGAGCTAGAAACCAACGATGGAGCTAGAAACCAACGATGGAGCTAGAAACCAACGATGGAGCTAGAAACCAACGATGGAGCTAGAAACCAACGATGGAGCTAGCAACCAATGATGGAGCTAGCAACCAACGATGGAGCTAGCAACCAACGATGGAGCTAGCAACCAACGATGGAGCTAGCAACCAATGATGGAGCTAGCTAGATGGAGCTAGCTACCAATGATGGAGCTAGAAACCAATGATGGAGCAAGCAACCAACGATGGAGCTAGAAACCAACGATGGAGCTAGAAACCAACGATGGAGCTAGAAACCAATGATGGAGCTAGCAACCAATGATGGAGCTAGCAACCAACGATGGAGCTAGCAACCAACGATGAAGCTAGCAACCAATGATGGAGCTAGCAACCAATGATGGAGCTAGCAACCAATGATGGAGCTAGCAACCAATGATGGAGCTAGCAACAAATGATGGAGCTAGCAACCAACGATGGAGCTAGCAACCAACGATGGAGCTAGCAACCAACGATGGAGCTAGCAACCAACGATGGAGCTAGCAACCAACGATGGAGCTAGCAACCAACGATGGAGCTAGCAACCAATGATGGAGCTAGAAACCAATGATGGAGCTAGCAACCAATGATGGAGCTAGCAACCAATGATGGAGCTAGCAACCAATGATGGAGCTAGCAATCAATGATGGAGCTAGCAACCAATGATGGAGCTAGCAACCAACAATGGAGCTAGCAACCAACGATGGAGCTAGAAACCAATGATGGAGCTAGCAACCAATGATGGAGCTAGCAACCAATGATGGAGCTAGAAACCAATGATGGAGCTAGCAACCAACGATGGAGCTAGCAACCAATGATGGAGCTAGAAACCAATGATGGAGCAAGCAACCAATGATGGAGCTAGAAACCAATGATGGAGCTAGAAACCAACGATGGAGCAAGCAACCTCATCATGTATCATCTCAGTTATTATTTTCTACTTTCTTCACATTTAATGATAACTTCTGGTTCTTTCGCACCTTGCATTTTTACAATGTACACCACTGTTGAATGTTGATTCCATCTGTGTGGATAAATATACTGCCAGGAATCTACTTAACTGTCATTTTCTTCTCAGGCCTTTGTGTTATAAGATTTATTCCATGTTGCTCTATTTTTGGTATATTCATTTTTGTCATTCTTGTACGTTTTACCTGCTGATGAGGACATTTCTGAGAACAGTTTGGCTTGCGCTATGATCAAATCCCCTATAGCACATGCCGATTTATGTAAGTTTCATAATGAACTTATTTCGAGCAAAGAAGTACACCACTATGAGTTCTGATAAAGGTAAAAACAGAAACACTTACCTCAAGTTTTGGGTCCTCATTTGCCGCTGTCACAGGAGACTTTAATGCTGTTGCTGGTGACCTTGGTGCAACAGGTGGTGGTGTTGCTTTCTTCTTACTCACAACAAACAAATCATCACTGTCATCACCATCCTCTCCAAACAAGACTGCAGCTGAACATCCACAAAATGTTTTGTTACAATATGATATTCTTCTCATTAGACAAATAATACTGCTAATATATACAGTGATGAATGCTGAAAACTGTACATGAAGGAAATGCTGGTGTGTTACCGAGCCCAAAAGGGGAGCAACAAATAGTCATGCTGTAACCTACCAGGCATGTCACAGAAGGAAACTAAGTAGTGTTGGACATTAGAATGGCTATTCATTCTGTTGAAAAAAAAAAACCTGAACAAGAATAACCAAGAATGAACAAGAATGACCAAGAATGTACAAGAATGAACAAAAATGAACAAGACATTCCAAAGCAGGTCTTCTTCTTTCATCTTTCAACTCCAAATACAACATAGACCTTCAACAAACTTATGCCAAGTCTTCCTGTCATGTGCCATCAACAAACGTCTGCCAAGTCTTCCTGTCCTGTGCCATCAACAAACGTCTGATAAGTCTTCCTGTCATGTGCCATCAACAAACGTCTGCCAAGTCTTCCTGTCCTGTGCCATCAACAAACGTCTGCCAAGTCTTCCTGTCATGTGCCATCAACAAACGTCTGCCAAGTCTTCCTGTCCTGTGCCATCAACAAACGTCTGCCAAGTCTTCCTGTCATGTGCCATCAACAAACATCTGCCAAGTCTTCCTGTCCTGTGCCATCAACAAACGTCTGCCAAGTCTTCCTGTCCTGTGCCATCAACAAACGTCTGCCAAGTCTTTCTGTCATGTGACATCAACTCAAGACCTTTTCATGTCTTCCCCATCCCCTTCTTGTCTGTCTCCAGTTCTCTTTTCCATGTGTTCTTTGATCTTTCTCTACCTCTATTACCCTGGGGATTGCAGAACAGGGATTATCTGATAATGCTATCAACAGGTTTTCTCAATGTGTGTCCTATCCATCTCCAGGGTCTTCTTCTCATTTCTTGTTCCATTGGCGCTTGTCTAGTTACCTTCTATCTTCTAGAAGAACCTCCAGATTTGGCACTTGGAATGTTCGGACAATAAACGAACATGGAGAAATGTTACAGGTGGCAGCAGAAATGAGAAATTATAAGATAGATATCCTAAGACTCTGCGAGACAAGGTGGAAGGGCATACAGAGGAAGTAACTGATCACAGGAGAAATGGTGTTCTCTTCTAAAGCAAGTAATTGAGGTTATCCAACTCAGCCACCGAGGATGGAAGATCAGACACACACATGAAGGTGATAAAGAAGACATGGGAAGACTCTGAATGGACAGGGAGCTTTGAGAGTATGTTGTAGGACTATACTCCACTGGGAGCTTTGAGAGTATGTTGTAGGACTATAATCCACAGGGAACTGAAAGGCAATGAAGATAAAGCAGAAGAAGATAAATGAAGGAAAGGATTAAGGCAAACTGGGTTAGAGGATGGCAGAGCTGTAAGTTGGAATGAACATGAAGAGGTTGAGAGAATGAACATGAAGAGGTTGAGAGAATGAACATGAAGAGGTTGAGAGAATGAACATGAAGAGGTTGAGAGAATGAACATGAAGAGGTTGAGAGAAAACCGTATTTCATTATCATCCCTGCAAGAGACAGTAAATAACAGACATCGTTATCATCCCTGCAAGAGACAGTAAATAACAGACATCGTTATCATCACAACAAGAGACAGTAAATAACAGACATCGTTATCATCACTGCAAGAGACAGTAAATAACAGACATCGTTATCATCACAACAAGAGACAGTAAATAACAGACATTGTTATCATCACAACAAGAGACAGTAAATAACAGACATCGTTATCATCACAACAAGAGACAGTAAATAACAGACATCATTATCATCACAACAAGAGACAGTAAATAACAGACATCATTATCATCACAACAAGAGACAGTAAATAACAGACATTATTATCATCACAACAAGAGACAGTAAATAACAGACATCATTATCATCACAACAAGAGACAATAAATAACAGACATCATTATCATCACAACAAGAGACAGTAAATAACAGACATCATTATCATCACAACAAGAGACAGTAAATAACAGACATCATTATCATCACAAGAGACAGTAAATAACAGACATCATTATCATCACAACAAGAGACAGTAAATAACAGACATCATTATCATCACAACAAGAGACAATAAATAACAGACATCATTATCATCACAACAAGAGACAATAAATAACAGACATCATTATCATCACAACAAGAGATAGTAAATAACAGACATCATTATCATCACAACAAGAGACAATAAATAAGAGACATCATTATCATCACAACAAGAGACAATAAATAACAGACATCATTATCATCACAACAAGAGACAGTAAATAACAGACATCATTATCATCACAACAAGAGACAGTAAATAACAGACATCATTATCATCACAACAAGAGACAGTAAATAACAGACATCATTATCATCTCCTTTTTCACTTCTTATGGAACCTGGAACCACCACTGCAGATAGCACTCTGGAGAAAGCCAACACAAACGCACACACACGGTCATGACAGTTGATTTTGTCTTTGTTGAAGGCCTATGCTCCTCGGGGAGCTAAAGGGTATTGATTGAAACCATACACTCTTGCAGTGTTTGTATTTGTAGAAATTTGTTTGACAAAATGAGGTTCCCAGTCCAAATGAACAACCTCACTTTAGTTGCCTTTGACAAAATGCCTTAACAGACAATACCAGAGAACAATTAAAATTAATCTTTGATGTGGACTTGATCTGATTTGTTTTTCCTACAGAAAAAGCCAGGTTTTAAATTGGTTCATCATCATCATCACCATTACCTCAAGGTTCCATGTAGAGCACAGGCATTTCAATAAAAACACTCAAAGCCATCCGTTCAAGGTTTTCCCGTATCTCCTTTATACCTGTCTCCAGTTCTCTTCCCCATGTGTTTTTTTTGGGTATCCCTCCATTTCACTTTGCCCGATAATTCCAGAACAGGGATGACCTTGTAATGCTATTCGCTGGCTTTCTCAATGAGTGTCCTATCCAAGACCAGTGACTTCTCCTCCCCTCTTCTTTACTGGCATTAGTTTGGTTCTTGTCATCAGTTGCCCATTAGTGATCTCAATTTTTCTGTTCTAAGCAAGTGCCCATTTTATTAAAGTCTGTATCTTTCTGTTTGTCCTTTTTGTTCTTCTCCATGTTTCCCAGCCATGCACTAGGACTGTGACGTCACGTGACATTTGTTTGGAAGATTCTTACATTTTAAATGTGTAAAACAGGGTGAAATTCTAAGTGTGTAGTTTTATTTGTCTGTAATAAAATCAGTACACCAGATGAAGCAATATCAGCTAACTTAAATTTTCTTCTGGTTTTAACTCCTGCAAGCAAATTAGCATTTGTTCTTAATAATAACAGATTTTATAACTAACATTAACATTTGTCCATAACAATCACATATTTAACAACATCTGATCCTAAACTATAACAGTTGTTATAGCTAATGTTATCTATGCCTTGATCATATTAGCTACAACAATAATTTAACAACAGTTAAAAGAGCTGTAACGTACCAATAACTTTAGTAATCAGAAGAAGATAGCATTGGATGGAGTATGTTCAACAGATGCTGAGAGACTTGCAACCCAGAACATCAATCAGATGGAGGTCACAGGGTAAAATAGAATGGAAGACAACCAAAAAGAGATCTAGAGATGCACAACTGACAAAATCTTAGAAGCCAAAGTTCACTGGCAAAGTAGCTGTGTGGGCAGCAATAGAATGATGGTTATGAAGAATGAATAGTGTCCATTAAGAAAAAAATAATGTCCATGATGAAAAAATAATGTTCATGGAGAAAGGAAAAATGTCCATGAAGAAAAAATAATGTCCATGAAGAAAAAATAATGTCCATGAAAAAAAAGAATAATGTCCAAGATGAAAGAACAATGTCCAAGATGAAAGAATGATGTCCAAGGTGAAAGAACTATGTCCAAGGTGAAAGAACAATGGCCAAAATGAAAGAACAATGTCCAAGATAAAGAACAATGTCCAAGATGAAAGAACAATGTCCAAGATGAAATAGCAATGTCCTTGATGAAAGAACAATGTCCTTGATGAAAGAACAATGTCTAAGATGAAAGAACAATGTCTAAGATGAATGAATGATGTCTAAGATGAAAGAACGATGTCCAGGATGAAAGAACGATGTCCAGGATGAAAGGACAATGTCCAAAATGAAAGAACAATGTCCAAGATGACAGAACAATGTCCAAGATGAAAGAACAATGTCCAAGATGAAAGAGCAATGTCCAAAATTAAAGAACAATGTCTAAGATGAAAGAACAATGTCTAAGATGAAAGAACAATGTCTAAGATGAAAGAACAATGTCCAAGACGAAAGAACAATGTCCAAGATGAAAGAACAATGTCCAAAATGAAAGAACAATGTCCAAGATGAAAGAACAATATTCAAGATGAAAGAACAATGTTCAAAATGAAAGAACAATGTCCAAGATGAAAGAACAATGTCCAAGATGAAAGAACAATGTCCAAGATGAAAGAACAATGTCCAAGATGAAAGAACAATATTCAAGATGAAAGAACAATGTTCAAAATGAAAGAACAATGTCCAAGATGAAAGAACAATGTCCAAGATGAAAGAACAATGTCCAAGATGAAAGAACAATGTCCAAAATGAAAGAACAATGTCCAAGATGAAAGAACAATATTCAAGATGAAAGAACAATGTTCAAAATGAAAGAACAATGTCCAAGATGAAAGAACAATGTCCAAGATGAAAGAACAATGTCCAAAATGAAAGAAAAATGTTCAAGATGAAAGAAAAATGTTCAAGATGAAAGAAAAATGTTCAAGATGAAAGAACAATGTCTAAGATGAAAGAACAATGTCCAAAATGAAAGAACAATGTCCAAAATGAAAGAATGATGTCCAAGAAGAAAGAACGATTCTGTGAAGACAAAAATTATATCAATGAATAAAGAATGATGTTTATGAACAACAACTGTGAAAGCCCAATGCGCTGGGTCCTACATGGATGACAAATACAGCGCCATGGTCAGAGCATTAAATGCAATTTTGCTTTGGCTTGTGATCTAGTGATATAATCTTATCCCATCACAATAAAGTGGACGTTTTGGTTCAATTACCGGCTAAGCCATATTCTTTTTTCAGACTCTTATTAGTGCATTTATTTTTAGTTTTAATTACTACAATTGCTATGGCTCTGCTGCCAAAATCATCATCCTTATTTTATTTTCTGCATTAGTGTGCTTTCACAGTGGTGATTTCTGTAGTTATTTGTTTTACATGAAGTTGCCAGCCATGTGTAAAACATCATTTTAATTGCCTATTACAACAAGCCTGAGGCTTTATTTCTCTGTCTTCTCCATGACCCCTGGGAACTAAACAGGTTCTGCTGGCACAATGACCATATGTAAATTGCAAGCATACTAATAAAAGATAATTAGAAAACATACCTGCTCCATGATGAGGTTTAGGTTTGATGTTCTCATCCTGCTTCTCCTTCTGCATCGCTTTTGGCTTTGGTGCTGGTTGAGGAGGTGAGGGTTTCTCCTTTTCATTTTCTTCATCTTTCTTTTCCTCCACTGGTTCTTCAACTTTGTCTTTTTTGAGGAACCCAGATGGGTCTATACCACCAAATATGGAGACAGCCCCTGCTGGTTTTCTATGCTTTATGGGCTCTGGCTTAGCAGCTACAGTCACTTCCTGTGTTAGTCAGATGATGACAGTGATAAAGAATACAAACACAATAGCTCCAGTAAAGTTTACATGAAATAACTGGAGAACCAATTAAAAACAAGCTCATCTCACATGGGTCTTCCAAGAAGTAACCATCAATGGACAAAAACAGGAAACATTAATTATCACTGTGATGAAGGAGGATGGGGGAATAATGATGATGATAATGATGAGATGCTATTATACCTTTCAGTTCTGCTGAAGTAACTCCCATCCATACGTTCTTTGGTTTTATCTTCTTTTTTGTTTTCTTCCCTGTGAATTCCATGATAAGCTGTGTTAGAGGTCAGTTTCTTTAATGTATTCCAATCCATTCCTGCATAAATAGTTTAATATGTTCATTCCTTTCACTGTCTGGGTAGATTTCCTGCTCCGACCTTGACCTTACATTCCATACTGCTTTTTGGTCACCAAAAGGATTTTTGGAAACACAGCTTCCTTTCCTGATCTATTTGTTTGGTAGTCCCATAGCAGATACTGCTGTAGGGGAGTGAAGTGTTAGAGACTTCACTATACTAGGTCCAGCATCGAGAGGTGGGGGTGATCCGTTCCCTTCCTCGCTGCCTTTTCCTTCCCTAACTCAAGAACAATGTCAGGCACTGATTTATAGCTGGGTAGACTGGAGCATGTCGATACAATGAATCGAACTTTTCACCTTTAAACACTCTGTCAATTAGATGCTCACTTGTTTAATTACCATGATCAAATGTCATGTGACGTGTTGGCAATTACATCGCTCCACTAATCCTAATCCTAATTTGTTATGTTTTCCATCAATTCTTTCGTTAATTTATATAATATAAAAGAAAATGTTACAGAGTCAGATTTACTAATGTACAGCGTGCTAGAAACATGGGACGTTTCATCACCCGTTTGTAACTGTGGCTAGCAAAGGATGAACCCGAAAAACCCGTGTTCCTAGTGTACCGTGCATTTGTAAAACTGATTTTGATCAATCTAAGGGTGGTAGACATGAAATATAAATCAGAAATTGAATTTATAAGATTAGAAATTCAGATCTTTTTACCTGTTCAGGTGTGTCAGTAGACTCATCTGTTGTAACTCCTTTTTCTGCTGTTCCCACTGCTGCTTTTGGTGAGAACAAATCTTCATCGTCATCATCATTAACTCCAAACAAGTCTGCGGCTAGATATTGAAAAAAGTACTGGAGAGGGAATCTGATGTCATCATCACCAACCCTCCTCATACTCTGTGCAATATATGGCTACAGCTATTGCCCTGCACCAACTTTCCATCATCTTTACCTCTCCCAGTGTGGTTCCTGTTGCTTTGGCTTCTTTTTCTGCAGGCTCTTTTTAACATCCAAATTCTTTTCTTTGCCTGTGAGTGCAGTGAAGGCATATCTGGTTATACTGGCTAGATGTTTCCTGAGAGTACAGCCTATTTCCCTCATCTTTCTCTCTGTATTCTCCAGCTGTACTTAGTATTGTTATGTTCTCTGCACTGGGTCTGTCTCTGTCATTACTTCTGACCATCTGATACACAGGATACAATGAAGGCCTTTGATGGTGAATATCTGAATTTATTATCTCAAGTGGTTTAATGCAGAATAATACAGATAGCATGTTTTAGAGGAAATGTCTAATATGGTGTATCATCTCTGATAATCTGTTGTAGTGAATATGTCTAAAATGATTCATCGACATGACGGTCTGTTTTAGACAAAATGTCTTACCATTATGATGATCTGTTTAGGTGAGAATGTCTGACTTGACCTTTTGTCATAATGGTATGTAATAATGATATGTTATAGAGAGAGTGTCATATATGTTATGCTATCATAATGGTTAATATCTAACAGAGGTTTCCATCATTATGATTGTTATAATTTAATGTTTTGTTTTAGAGAGAATATCCTATATGGTCTGTAATAATTATGGTCTGTTTTAGAGAGAATATCTGATGTGGTCTGTAAGAATGATGGTCTGTTTTAGAGAGAATATCTTATATGGTCTGTAATAATGATGGTCTGTTTTAGAGAGAGAATATCCGATATGGTTTGTAACAATGATGGTCTGTTTAAGAGAGAATGTCTGATATGGTTTGTAATAATGATGGTATGTTTAAGAGAGAATGTCTGATATGGTTTGTGATAATGATGGTCTATTTAAGAGAAAATATCCGAATATGGTCTGTAAGAATGATGTCAGTTTTAGAGTGAATATCATCATGAGAACTCGTCTGACGGTGTAATCATCAAAGATGCGATCGCAAGAAGAAGAAGAAGAAGAGTGAATATCATATATGGTTTGTAATTTTTTTTTTTTTTCGTACGCCCGCTATTACTCGAGACGAAATCTCAGGTTAATGTCTAACCTGAGACTGATTTTACGTGAGTATTCCTTTTTTCTTGCACAGAGACAGGTGTCCCTCACCATTCAGGCAGATACTCGCCAATTTCGGAGGTACCCATTAGAGCTGGGTCGGCTCAGAAGCCGCCAGTCCCTAGTCGACGACACTTTTTCAAATGTACTCGCCAGGGCTCGAGTTAATCCAGTTCAAATCCCGGTCGACGAAAAATCTTCAAATGTCGCACGGCTCCCTTGGTTTGTAATAATGATGGTATGTTTAATAGAGAATATCCAATATGGTTTGTGATAAGATGGTCTGTTTTAGAAAGAATATCTGGTAAAGTCTGTAATAATGATGGTCTATTTTAGAGAGAATATCCAATAAGGCTTGTGATAATCAGTCTGTTTTAGAGAGAATATCCAATATGGTTTGTGATAAGATGGTCTGTTTTAGAGAAAATATCTGATAAAGTCTGTAATAATGATGGTCTGTTTCAGAGAGAATATTTGCTATGGTTTATAATCAAACTCACTCACTCACTCTCTCTCTCTCTCACACACACACTCTCTCTCTCACTCTCTCTCACACACACACACATATATATATATATATGACACACATATAGCATGACTCACAGATGAAAGAAAAGAGCACATTTAACAAAAAAGAATAAATAAATTTGAGAATGAAACAAAATAAAACATACAAAGTTTTGGTTTTGAGACTGGAGCCTTCGCTGGTGTTTTCTTCTCCCCTACTGTTGTCTTCTCTTCCTTCTTCACGTCTTTCTCATCTTTCTTAACGCTCTGCTTAACCTCATCATCTGAACCGTATGTAGGTTTTCTTGTTTTCAGAATGGCTGAGGGATCAATCCCTCCAAACATGGAGACGGCACCTGCTGGCTTTTTAAGTTCCTTCACCTCTGACCTTACCTCTTCCTGAGTGATAGAGAGAAACTTGCTTGTTAGACACAGAATAATTTGTCTATAATCAATTTACTGTTCAAGTGAATATAAAGAAACTGACTGACTGCAGCAAGTTGGAGCCTGAGAATAACAACAAAATGTCTGTAGTCTTATCTCTATATTATCTAACATCAAACATAAAAGACAGTTAGATGGTGATGCAACAAACAAAATGTCAGCAAGTCTTATCTCTACATCCTCTAACATCAAACAGTAAAAGACAGTTAGATGGTGATGCAACAAACAAAATGTCACAAGTTGACATCTGAGGGTGAACGAAGAAGAAGAAGAAACAGTAAAAGACAGTTAGATGGTGATGTAACAAACAAAATGTCAGCAAGTCTTATCTCTACATCCTCTAACATCAAATAGCAAAAGACAGATGGTGATGCAACAAGAAAATGACAGCAAGTTTTATTTCTATATTCTTCACTTTCTGTCACATGACGTATGTCCTGTGTGTACGGCCATAAGTCAAAGTATTCTTCAGCTGTTTGTTTTATTTCTTTCTGGTTAACACAACTACTTGTGCTCATTGTGTTTGCACTTTTTTAACTTTATGTCTCATGGGTGTCATACAACAAACCTAGATGAATATGCATTCTGTTTGCTGATGAAGATATATTTGGCCTTATATGTAAATGTTCTTTGGCCACCAACTTGTCAGTTACTATTTAATGATGAAAATAGATGTCACTAAGATATGGATCAATCAATAAAGACAGAAACTGAGGTCATCAAGATATGGATAAGTCAACAAAGAGGGAAACAGAGATTACTAATATATGGATAAGCCAACAGATGAAAAAAAAAATAAAGAAAAAAGTTATCAAGATATGGATAAGTCAACAAAGATGAAAACTCACAACAGTAATAGCTATGCATACCACTACATTTGATGGTATAATGCTATTGGTCACCACAGAAGCAGCAGCCATATTGCAGCCAACAAAAGTATGGGAGGTGTCGACCACTTCGGCCAACTGGGTGCAAGCTATCCCTACCCACACAGATCATATAAATGGTACCTGCCATTATATCATTTCTTAGTTGAAACTGCCCTGGTTAATGGGCACATAACCTACAACACTGCCAACTCTACAAAAAAGATCACAGCAAAGAAGTTCAGGCAGGATGTCAGTCTCGCTCTTATTGAACCTGCTATTCTTCGACGCAATGTGACACCTTCAAAACCACAAGTCACAACAACACGACTTACTGAGCGCCACTTCATTGATAAATATGAAAGGGCAAGGTACAAACCAGACTGTAAAGTGTGTAAGGCTGCAGGGAAAAGAAGCCAGACTGTCATGTACTGCCCAGATTGCAATGTACCTCTATGCATGATACCGTGCTTCAAATTATACCACACAGTCAAGGATTATCAACGATCCAGACAAAGACTCTTGCAGAGGCCTACAGCTACAACTTCAACCCCAGTTAATGAAGGAAGCAGCTCAGACTCCAACTAGAGGTATGTAACTATTCAAAACATTCACAAACACTCATTGTCAGATGCCGCAGACACAGAATACACTCAAAACAGACAATATAAAAATTAAATTTTCTTTGCATTTTATTCACAATTTTTATGAGCCTTTTATGTTGAAATACATGGTTATTAATAAATCAGTACGTCAATTAAGATTATTTTTTTCATTGCCATCAATGTCCCTAACATTTTATTGCACTGACATCAAACAAATTCACTAAACACTGGAAAAATATCATGGTTTTAAAACATCTCCTGAAATTTCTATAAATTGCCACACAAATTCAAGATGGCCGCCATGATCATGTGACCATTTTTCATAAAATATATTTTTAAAGATGTAGCAACCATTCATAATGGCGCTCTGAAAATTTCAAAACCCTATGTCTGTTTTTCAATTTTTTATGAATTTAAAACAAAACCAGTTATTTTTAAAGAAATCGGCAAACAAACTTGTTAATGGGAGACACTAATGCACTGGATTGCTAGTTCATTGTTAAATCAGTACGTCAATTAAGATTATTTTCTTTATTGCCATCAATGTCCCTAACATTTTATTGCACTGACATCAAACAAATTCACTAAACACTGGAAAAATATCATGGTTTTAAAACATCTCCTGAAATTTCTATAAATAGCCACACAAATTCAAGATGGCCGCCATGATCATGTGACCAATTTGCATAAAATATATTTTTATAGATGTAGCAACCATTCATAATGGCGCTCTGAAAATTTCAAAACCCTATGTCTGTTTTTCAATTTTTTATGAATTTAAAACAAAACCAGTTATTTTTAAAGAAATCGGCAAACAAACTTGTTAATGGGAGACATTAATGCACTGGATTGCTGGTTTATCGTTAAATCAGTACGTCAATTAAGATTATTTTCTTCATTGCCATCAATGTCCCTAACATTTTATTGCACTGACATCAAACAAATTCACTAAACACTGGAAAAATATCATGGTTTTAAAACATCTCCTGAAATTTCTATAAATAGCCACACAAATTCAAGATGGCCGCCATGATCATGTGACCAATTTGCATAAAATATATTTTTATAGATGTAGCAACCATTCATAATGGCGCTCTGAAAATTTCAAAACCCTATGTCTGTTTTTCAATTTTTTATGAATTTAAAAAACAGTTATTTTTAAAGAAATCTGCAAACACCCTTGGTAATGGGAGACATTAATGCTCCGGATCGCTGGTCAGCAAGTGTTAAAGCAATATCAAGGGGCGAAATAAAACATGAAAGTCTCTGTATGTGGACAAGCACACCTCATGTATGTACCTTTGTATATACAATGACTTGCACATAGTTAAAACTCCAACCTTTCTACAGTCATAATTTTGTTCTTAGACAAAAGATTTAACACCTACTATTTTCATAAATTCTTACATTTAAAAATTAAAAGCCAGAAATTATATTTTTCTCATCTAGCTTCGTGAAAAACTTTCAATATTATCACAAAAAGTTGATGATGTATTTTACCATCACAAGTCACATAATAACTATCACCAAAGACTGATATTGTATCTCACAGTCACAATATTGCTAAAAGATGATGCTTGTATCTCAACGTCACAATCGCACAATAACTATCATCAAGAGCTGATGTATCTAGCTCACAGTCACAAGTCACATTATAACTACCCTCTAGAGTTGATCTTTTTCTCTCACTGCTAAAAGTGATACAAATATCATAACACACAGTCACTATCTTGATGTTTCTATCTCACAGTCAGAAGTCACATAACTATCCTTTAGAGCTGATCTTTTTCTCGTTGCCACAGAGGCAGATCTACTATGAAGCTAATGAAGCTTGAGCTTCATGGCCCTCCAAATCCACTCTATTGCACAATCATAAGTCACACAATGGCGATCACCACAGAGTTTATGTTTGTGTGTCACAGTTACAAGTCACACAATAATTATCAAGAGTTGATGTTCCTATGTTACAATTACAAGTCACACAATAATTATCAAAAGAGTTGATGTTTCTATGTCCCAGTTACAAGTTACACAATAATTATGAAAAGAGTTGATGTTTCTATATCACAGTTACAAGTCACACATAATTATAAAAAAAGTTGATGTTTCTATGTCACATTTGCAAGTAACACAATTACACATCAATTTTCTTCAGTGCTTTTTCACCCCAATTAAGCATGTCTCTCACCTCAGCTAGAGGTGCTTTACTGTTGAACAAATCAACAGAGAGATCTCTGTCTTGACCTGAGCTGAACAGCAAGTCATCATGAGCAAACAAGCCTTGGGTTTTGTTCTTGGAAATCTGAGAACAATTAGAATTTCTATCAATTTATAGCCTAAAAAATCAGACAGATGCAGTGCGATTTTCATATTCTAAGCAATCAGCCTGCTTGTTCATCTCTCAGATAATCAGATGCAAGAGAAAATGTAAATTCCCACAACAAGTGGGCCTGAAAATACACAGGGAAAAGACAAAGATTATGAGAATAAATGCAAGAAATGATAACAAGGTTGAAATTGAAGAAACACCACTAACAGATGTAGAATCGTATACATATCTTGGAAGTAATATAGACAAAGTTGGAGGGACAGACAGTGATATCAAAATAAGAATACAAAAAGCAAGAGGAGCTTTCATTGCATTGGGAAACATATGGAGAACAAGAGAAATCAAGTCCAACACGAAATTAAGAATCTTCAACTCAAATGTCAAGTCAGTCCTATTGTATGGCTCTGAGACATGGAGAACAATAAAAACAACAACCAAAAAGCTACAGACTTTTATAAACGGGTGGTTGTGTAGAATAGAAGGACTGAAATGGTATGACAAAGTCACAAATGTGGAATTGATGACAAGAACCAGACAAGTGCCAGTGGAACAAGAGTTGAGAAGAAGATGCTGGCGATGGATAGGACACACATTGAGGAAACCTGTTGATAGCATTACAAGGCAGTCCTTGTTCTGGAATCCACAGGGAAAGAGAGGCACAGGTAGACCAATAAACACACGGAGAAGAGAATTGGATACAGAGGTGAAAATGATGAGGAAACATGGAAAGAACTTGAGCGGATGGCACAGGACAAGAAGACTTGGCATGTGTTTGTTGAAGGCCTATGCTCCTTGGGGAGCTAAAGGGTATTGATTGATTGAAGCAATCAGGCCATTTCCGTATGAATGTTTCTACTCTTCCATTGTTTTGGAATCCTCTTCGCCCCACATTAACTGTTCATAAACCCCACAAACTCTGCCCATGTTTAAACAAAAAAACAGGTAAAGATAGTTCCATAGCAGATACTGCTATAGGGGATTAAATTCCAGCTTTGAGAGGTGGGGTGACCAGTGTCCTTCCTCACTTCCTTTGCCTTCCCTAACTCAAGAGTAGAGTCAGGTACCCATTTACAGCTGGGTAGACTGGAGCATGACATCACCCGGTACCTTTGCTGCAAGAAGCCAGCATTCTAACAACTCAGCCAATTGGAGGAAACATTCAAAGGCCAAAAAATTGTTATAGCAAGTGTGAATATTCAATTATTGCTAATTCATCCCAAGAGATTGTTTTTTTAAAGAATAAACTTTATAATATTTATACAAAGTTCTTTCTGATACATTTTCTTAGCATTAATTAGCAATAATTGAATATTCACACTTGCTATAACAATGTTTAAATATGTGTGTGTATCATCATCAGCTGCTATCTCCACATCAAAGGTTGGCTGCAACGGAACTCTAACATTTTCTGTCTCTTGTCTTGATGGTGCACTCCAGTAGACTCTATCCTGTCCATCTTAATGTTATCTCCCCACTTATAGCACTGTCTTCCTCTTCTATGTTTGCTTTCATCTCGTCCTCCTTTTATCATCTTCAGCAAGTTATTATGTCATTTTATATGGCCAAACTAATTTTAGCTGTCTAATTTTAATCTCCTTCATGAATTCTCTTTTAATTCCTAGGTTTTGATTTCAGTATCTATTATTGGATATTTTACTGTCAAATATTAGCTGAGACAATTGTAAACACACCTGATAGCAAGGACTATTCTGAATGGTAAAATTCCAGTAAGTGGCAAACCTGACTTTATCAGAATCAGACCAATCAGATACACTGTTTCACAATCTCAGATTTTATAATTGAAGAGTTAATTCAACCACAACATGGGTCAGTGAAAGACCTTTCTTTGACACCAATATGCCAACATATTGTTGTTGTTCGTCCATCACAAGTGATGAAGACCACTCTGTTCATACAATTATTAGGATGTTAGGATAGTCTATGAGTACGAAGGTGACTGATGAGCCCGATGCGGGCCTGGAAGGATCTCGGACAGTGTGGGCAGGGAATGTTTGCTTCATGTGAAGGTTTTATTTCACGATCTTTTCTAGCTTGTCTCCGCTGTTCCGCTGCTGCTCTTCTGGATGATTCGCATGCCACTGCACCTTTACGAAGAGATGTGCGCCAGGCAGTTCGGTCTTGCGCAGCAGCTTCCCATGTGTCTGGGTTTATGTCAAAGGTTTTTAATGAAGCCTTAAGCGTGTCTTTGAAGCGCTTTTTCTGGCCACCATGGGAGCGTCCAGCCTTCTGCATCTCACCATAAAAGAGTATCTTTGGCAGTCGATGGTCTGGCATGCGGACTACATGACCTGCCCAGCGAATCTGTGACTGCATCAGAATAGTATCGAAGCTAGGGATACCAGCTCTGTCAAGAACGGCGGTATCTGGGATCTTGTCTTGCCATTTGATGTTCATTATCTTCCTGAGACAGACTGTATGGAAGTGGTTGAGCTTTTTTACGTGGTGCCTGTATACAGTCCATGTTTCACATGCATAAAGCAGCACTGGAAGCACCGCAGCTCTGTATACCTTCAGCTTTGTCTGTAGACTAATGCCACTTCGATGCCAAACGTTGGTGTATAGTCTGCCAAATGTGCTGCTGGCTTTGGAGATCCTGGTGTTCACCTCATCATCAATGACGATGTTCTGGGATAGTGTACTACCAAGGTATGTGAACCTGTTCACAACATTCAGTTTCTCACCATTTACCTTGATGACTGGCTCAGTATAAATTGTGCCAGGAGCTGGTTGGTACATGATTTCTGTTTTCCCCGTGTTGATGGTAAGCCCAAAGTTGGAGCAGGCTTCGGAGAATCTATCAACGCTACGCTGCAGATCAGCCTCTGAGCCAGCACTGAGGGCACAGTCGTCAGCAAACAGAAGATCCCTGATGGTGTGTGATTTGACCTTGGTTTTTGCTTGAAGCCTCCTAAGGTTAAACAATTTTCCATCAATACGATATCTGATGTCGATTCCTGTGTCCCCGTCTCTGAAAGCATCAGTCAGCATAGCAGAAAACATGATACTGAAAAGCGTCGGTGCAAGTACACACCCTTGTTTAACTCCATTTGAGACTGAGAAAGGCTCCGATAGCTCACCGTTTTCCTGAACTCTAGCCTGCATTCCATCATGCAGCTGCTGCACTATTGAGATAAATTTCTTTGGGCAGCCGTATTTTGCCATGATCTTCCATAGACCCTCTCTACTGACCGTGTCGAACGCCTTTGTCAAGTCGATGAAAGCTGTGTACAGGTCACAGTGCTGTTCTTGGCATTTTTCTTGAAGCTGTCTTGCAGCGAACACCATATCGGTGGTTCCACGTTCTTTCCGGAATCAGATGAGCTATAGGCGATTAAAACTAGAAGGATTCTGGCAAATATCTTCCCAGCGAAGGCATCACGTCGCACATGAGCGTGGATTGATAGTAGTGAGATGCCTCGATGATTGTTACAGTCTTGGCGATTACCTTTACGTTTATAAAGATGTATAATTGACGCATCCTTGAGATTGTGTGGGATGGTTTCACTCTGCCACATTTGCTGGAAGATCATGTGAAGTTTCTCTATCAGAACTGTACCGCCATCTTTATAGACCTCAACAGGAATTGAATCGGAGCCGGGGGCCTTTCCACTAGAACGTTGACGTACGACTATCGCTTGTTTGAGTCTCCTCCAAAGTCGGTATATCATCTAGTGCTTCATTTATAGGAATTTGGGGCAGTCGGTTGATGGCTTCATCGTTAATAGATGATGGCTGGTTCAGAATATTATTAAAGTGTTCGACCCAGCGTTGGAGAATTTTTTCCTTGTCTGTAATTAGTGTTTTTCCATCTGCATTAAGGAGGGGAAAATGATCCTGATGATGTTGGACCATAGACCGCTTTGAGTGCATGGTAAAAAATTTTTTCAAGTCATGGCTGTCAGCAAAGCCTTGGAGCTCATCTGCTTTATTACTCAGAAATGCAGTCGCTTGATGGAAGAACTGCTGCTTAGGCTGATCCCACAGTTTGCGACCCCCCCCCCAAGCTGGAGATCCCACGAATGAGATACCCCGCGTCTATTACGAGGGGTCGTGAATCCCCCACCCACCCCCCCACCTACCGCCCCTCCATAGTAATTTGGTGACCCCCCCAGCACTTAAGTTTAGGAGTTTTATTCCAGAGGTACCCACTCAGAGCTAGGTTGAGAAGCCTGGAATTTAAAGTTTCGAAACAGGGATGGGAGGGGGGGGGTCCAGGCATTCCCACCCTACCGATCCATGCCCCGTGCCCCTTAGGGCCACCAGTCAAAAAATGGGTGGGTCGACCCCGACCTTACCCTCTGGGGAGTCACCATAGTTAACTTCTAGTGTGCTGAGGGCTGCCAGCAAGAGTGGTATAAGCACCCAGAGAGAGGTCACTGGCATTAGCATTGAAGTAATAGAGACCCCCCCCCCACCATACTGGTCATATATATCGAAAATTGAGAGAATGTGGTGACAAGAGAGCGCTGTAGATAATAAGACATATAGATATGAACTCTCGAACCCAGCGCACAGTCTTGAGGAGGAAAGCCAAGAAGAAGAATGTCTTGACATGTTACAGCTGACCCTACGCTATCGGTACTTTACCTTATAAGTGCTCTCTATATCTAGGAATTTATTATTTAATGTATGTTTATACCAGAGGGGAACATATCCCAGGAACAACTGTGAAAGAAGTGTAACAAACATACCCAAACAAACCCACCCCATTGCATTATGCTGACCCAGCGGACCCCAAGTAGAATTTCCTCCCCCTATTACTTCCCCCCTAGCATGAAAACCGTAGCTAGTAATCTTAGTAAAATAACATCTTATCCATGAGCGAGTGGGGCATTGTTGTTAATTGTTATAGAACGCCATTCAGATTGGTGAAATCTATACCGAAGCGCACATGCTAGCCGTCGTCCACGATTTCCTCTAGATCTACGAACAGGCGAGATTCCCCCTGTGACCGCAACATCTAGAGAAGAAATAAGGGATACTAGTGTATGATTTACCTTCCAGGGAGGCTCCCATCTAAAAGCTTAGGATAAGTAAAATATGCTGATATGTATAATTTTCATCACCCACCCTCCCTACCACCCCAAACCCATAGATTTTCCTGACACCCCACTTTTCCCCTCCACCTCATGCACCACAATCCCCCCTTGACGGGCAAATAGCGAGCAAGCCTTATTTATATTGTAACAATAACCGACGCTATAGGGTACTCGTCACGTGGGACCCCCCCCTAAGTACGACCCCGTTTCCCACTCATCAGTGTATGCACTATAGAGTACCATAGCTTCGTATTCATGGCAGAGACTCTACCCCACTCCGATCTTCCATAGACCTACGTATATCCTCCACTATCTATGTGCCATCCTGTTGTATAAATAAGTAGCTCGACAATACTCTTCGGGGATAATGTGCAGAAGTTGAGCACTCTCATCCTCTATGCTGACTAGAACTAAGAGTGCTAAAGGAAATGTAATAGTGACCACCAGAAATACTATAATCCTACATGCAGCTGTCATCAAATCGCTAACGCAGAAGATACCATAGGGGGGGAAAAACTAACTACTAACCTACAAGGACCACCCTCACAACCGACGGGGGTTGACGCACGTAGTCACTCAAATAAAGAGTTGAGAGCGCCACATGTTCTCTGAAAGGGCCTTTTGGCACACATCTGGGGCTATAGCTCCCACTACCACTCCACTCATGCGGGGGCTAGAGGAGGTTGGAGAACTACCCCAGACTTGGTCGCTACTTAGGTGACATAATGATAGTTCATTCCTTATTTCAACTCCCCCTCTGAAATGATAGCCTCCGTTTAAATGGTGTGGGAAACCCACAGCACACCCCCCGATTTTTTTTTTTTTAGATACATAACAAAGATACAAAAAGATCGACCGAGACACCTGTGTGTGATGTGTGTGTCCACCCCCTCTATAGTAATCTAGAGTCTGCGACTAGACTGCACGGGCCATGAAATCAGGGCACCTGAAGGCTGCCTTGGATTGGGGGAAGTGCGGGCGAGCCACACTCTTAACTAGCGTGATTCGTGAAGGCCCCAACACAATTTTCGACCTACATCCTTCTGTGAGTACCATATCCCCACCTCCTGTTGCATTATCAACCACTATAAAGGCTTTGGTGTGTCCCCTACTCCTCTCTCTTTTCTCTCACTCGCATTCTATTCATCTCTTGTGTATCATCTTTTCCACGTCACCCCCTCTCCCACCCTCCAAGGAAAAGCCACCACTCCCCCAAAAAACAAAAGACTGGATATAGGGGGGGGGGATCCATCTTCTTAATATTTTCATCCATCATCCAACTCGCCCCTATGTAAATTCTATAACCTATCTTCCTCTTCAAAAAATCAACTGACTTCCCACCCACACACACTCCATGTTCTCCCACAAACACCCTATTACATCCGACTCAAGGGGTTCCTACTCATCATGTTCTCCCCATCCTACCCACATTGGCCCGTTGTTCCAAGTCCCATCCTCAACACCTATGGTATGGAAATTGGGTTTTTGTATATTTTAACCTCACCACCTCTCTAATCATTATACACCTTACCATCCTAATCCACACAACCTAGTTATTTAACAAACCATCTCAGTAACCCATCCACCAACAGTACAATCACAGACACCAAGCGCGCTCTTGTCCACTCCCACACAACCATGTGTCAAGTTATCTTCATAACACCCCTCCTCCCTCTTCACCCCTACACCACCTACTATCTATGTCCATTCCATACACCCCTCCCCCTAATACCCGTATCTACTAGTTGAATCTCCTCGACTCCATCTTGCCCAGACTCAACGTATTCTCATCATACTCCAGTAGATCTCTTAACATCAATTCCATGTTAGAACGCTCTCTCCCTTATCGCAAGACATATATGCCCCATCTCCCTCTTTTTGTCTCTACATCAATATCCCCACACCCACACCACCCTAACCTCTCACTCTACCATCACCCCCTCTCCACTGTCCCTCCCCACCCCACCAAATATCTACCAAACTACCCTTCATTCAACAAATCACATCCGCCCCCTAATGCCACTCATCCACCAATGTACATCTAACACCTCATCACTGTAATAAAAGCACTCTATCACTACATCTTATAAAACATGCCATCTCGTCACACTCGCTATATCCAATCTCTCCTCACCCCCTATCCTCGCTACCCCTTGCTACCAGCTCTCTTTTTTTTTTGCACCAACATACCTGTCCCACATCCCCCTCATCCCATTGTACACCTCCTAACCCCCACCCCTCAATCATCAACACATCACAATCCAACTAGCTCCCATACACACACATCACATCCTTTCATTCGCTCCCCCCCCGACATCTCGTGTACCCCTCCATCAACAATTCTACAATACATTTATTCTGCGCCATTTCCCACACCCCCCCCCCAAACCCCTCCATCATACCCTCTTACATCAAACTTAATACTATCCATGATACTTCACCCACTCACCCCCCCTCATCATCACCAAAAACAATCATTATCGTCAATACATCATCCCATACTGTCCTCTTAACACACAATCCCCCATCCTTACCCCACTTAGAACGTATATCTTCTACTTACATCTGCCTTCACCGTTTCTCCCCCAATCCATATTATAAACCCTAAATAAAATTCCACCATATATCTGTCCATATTCCCTATTATTCCACCCAATAAAAACCCCATTCAACTTCCCATAAAAGTAATAATTTAAATAACACTCTCCCACCCCATCCGCCCTTTCTTCTCCCACCCCTGTCCCATCTCCCTCTACCCCTGCCAAGCAAGCCCTATCACCATAACATCATCCAGCTGTGTATCCGTTACACTCCCACACCATCTCACCCTCTTATACCCCTCATCCAACCTCCACAAACCCCACCCCAAAAAAAAACGTACATAAATCAATCTCTCAGTCGTACACCACACCCTCCACGTCTCGCTACACACTCCCTCTATCTACCTCCCTCTCCCGATACTATCCATTCTATTTCCGTGTACCACACACTCCTCACCTCTCATTACCCACTGTCACGTAACCTGCACCTTAACGCCAATATCTACAGTTCACCACCACTGAATCACATCACTCTCACCACATAATAGTCATAAACTTCTCCCATACATGCAATCTAGCATTTCCCCCAACTCCTCCACAGACTACTCTAACCCTATGTCATACCTTAATACACAGTCAAATCTTCATTTCCCCCACCATCACTCCTCTACCCCATAAACCTAGCACCATCTACAATCATCTCCCACAAACCTATCAAGTCTCTATGATATCTCTAAACCCTATCACCACCTATAACAGCACTCTTCTCTTCTGTGCCCCCCCCCCCCCCCCCACTATATATATATATCGTCGTGTGTGTGTGTTAGTCACATCCACTGTGTGCCTCAACCTACAAACAACCACATCAGTTAAGAAACTTCACTCACCCTCTTCACACTTCCCAAAAATATTTCTTTCTGTACCTCATAAAATCATATCGCATAATACTCAAACATTTACACTATCACTACTAACCGTAATACTACTATTACCATCACTCGCCCCACTACCTTAAAATCTCCACAAACAACCAACTTTCTTAAATAAAAATCTCCTATATGTCTGTGTACAACACCAATTGTAACTATATATATACATCCTAGTGCACGTCTAAACATACATAATCGTGTATTTCCTTTTTTTCCTGTACACTGTCCACTCTGTACACAATCCTTGAGTAAACTCATCCAGTCTCACTCTTCCAGACAGTCTCCTTAGTGTTTTACTTTTTTATCACTCCGCACACTACTATAGTCCCAAGACTCAGATATAATATCTCGTACTCGTGACATGTGTGCACTATCGCTAGTCTCTTATGTTGATACACCATGTGTCATCATTCCTCCATCCCATACATCACTTTCAATTCTACCAAATCAAATGTAACTATACCACCTTAACTCTCTCTATACTTGTTCCCGAATTTGTTGATATTGACACACCTGTACATCTCCGTCAATGTTCACAGTCCGACTATAAGACTTAGTTCACCTCCAATATCCTCTCTATGTGTGTCCTAGTCTTATTTCTACTTTTATCCTGAAGTAATCTCTCCTCCACTCCCACCTTTTAACTCCCCTCATCTCTCCTAATTGGTCCAGAGTTTAGAAGATCATACCTCTCCATCCACATCTCTCCTCAACCCAAGATAGTACACCTATATACAGATACCGACCCCTACAAGCCTATAATAAACCATAGATCTCTTCAAGAAGTGATAATACGATCCTGTGATAACACTGTGAAACATCACTCTAGTCCCACTTGTGTCATCTTATGTATCACGTTGCCATACTCAATGCCTTTGATGTCCTGACTCTGTGTGAGTGAGTCACTCTCCTAAATCGTCTACTATATCATACCCCCTTCCTTCAGTCAAACTCCCACTAGTCTATCAACTCATCGTAACTAACCTTGAGTGCCTTAGCTAGCATACATATCACCTACTCATTCTATACAGTCTCCAAACTATAAATAAACACCAAATACAAACCACCCACACACACCTCCCACCCCCCCCCTCACCCCCACTCCCCTTATACCACTCACCAAAATCTAAACCCCCCCCGTGCATTACTCTTGAGTACTTTACTAGCTTCGCTGCTCTGTGGTATGTCTATAGTTTGAAATTCACTCACCGTCTTAGCATATAAGATATTTCCTCACTGTCATGTGCACATATACACACACTCACCAAACAATCAATCCTGTCACCCCCCTAACACTACTTGTCGTGTGTGTACGTTACCCTCCATGCTTGTGCTTCTTTGAAATTTTGTTCATTGTGTATGTAATCCTCTCCTCCTCCACGCATGTCACAATAAGCTCTTCTTATTAGACATTATCTTAATTCAACTACCTCTTTTTCATAAAATAACAGCAAAAATCTGATCCACTCTATTGTGTACAATCTATTTAGATAATTCTTTGTTGAAGTCCACCGCATCGCTAGAAACGTGTCACCCTGCCTCTTTGATTTTTCTCAGTCACGTCGGTTGAAGTGTTTATGTATCCCTCTCGCTCCTATATCTCCAGTTGTCTTCATTGTTTTCCGCATCGCCTCCACTACCATGTGCTATTTATGTATGATCGCTGTCGTACGTAAACAGTAATGCGACTGTGCTAGCGTCATTTGTAGTCGGTATCACCTTCTGTTCACTCTGATGATCGTGCACTGCCTACACAGATGTATGACTCACGCTACCACCCTTTGTCCGTCTAGTCCTATTGTCGTTTATAAATTAGTATTTTAGTAACCCTGTGAGCGCCATCTCCATCCGTAAGTGTCCGTTTATAATATTTCTAAGCACCTGTTCATCTCACGCTAGTTTTTTGTTGCTTCTCGCAAAAGGAATGCACAGGTCTATATGGAAGAAATCACTACGACCTCCAGTTCCATGTCTCCTATCAATCTACTCGGATCCAATCTGGGTAGCCTTCTTTGCTAATCCTGATCTCCACGTCTCGCTCCCACCCTCTTCTGTTTGTATCCTTATAGCCAATTTCGCTCTGTCTCCTAGTATTGAGTTGTGTGAGACTATGATAACGTAAAATACGTGTCTATATAGCTGTGTGTGTCTATATACGTGTCAGACGTCCAATCTCAATCTGATATCTATCACACTCCACTCGGCCTCGTGAGCGCTTTGTCGTTCTAATATTTTAGAGAATCCCAGTTCAATTGTTCAATTTAAATGTATGTCGTAAGCATAAAGGACGAGCGCCAAGCACTTGTATGTCAAACTGACGCTAATCAACATATCTGTATCTCCGCCATCACGCTACTTATCCTAGCGGGGCTGACGCGATGTTAGTGGCTAGTGATGCATTTGTGCTGTGACGCCAGCTGCTCACAGACGCTCGCTTATCCGTCGCTATCGTCATTGCTAGTATCATCACACGTGTCCCTGAACATGCGCGAGTTGTTCGCGAACTGGCCTTGTTGTGGTGGTGGTTTGCAAAGAAGCGGTGCTCTTGGTAGGTTGGCCGACCCTTGACTCAATATAGAACAACGTGTGCTGATGTTCGATGTGTCAGCCTTGATCTGTGTGTGAGGTGTTCTGCTCTAGACAGTGTGTTGTTCTGTGTGTCTTTATGTTGATGTTTCATCAGAGAGCGCATCAATATAGGAAACGATGTAAGTGTGTGTGTGAGTGTGTAACGTGTACTCATGTAGTTTCCATGACAGATAGAATGACCAGGAACGTCGTGATGGGCAGTAGTAATGTAGATAGTCTCGTGGAATAGATGTGTTTGCTAGACTATAGAGACAGGATCGATCTGCTGTGAGACAGCTCGGCCTCATATTGTGGTGGGCTTGAGTCTAGTGACTGCTCATGGAACCGACGCAAGATGTGGATTAGCTGGACAGTGTCGTGGAGAAATGTGTTAATGATTTGCTACAGTAAGATGCCTGTAGAGAGTAGGCACTTGTATTGAGATCTCACAAGGAAGAGAGCAAGTAGTGGGAAGAGGGGTCGTCTGAAGGCCTCCGTTTTCAGAAGTGATCCATGGGCACTGTGTGTCGATCAGAACCTCACGGCCTAGCGGACCCGTTATCGTGCGCCACGCGGGTGGCTCTTCCAGCATCATGCGTGCTTAGCTTATCCCTCATTTGTTGTGACTCCCCTCAGTCAGTTAATTTTTTATCCCAGGGTCTTTCCTGTGGATACTTCCTTTAACCCCCCTTGACTTCTCCTTCCCCCAAGTCTTGTCCGATGTCCGCTTACTCTCCATCTACACACGCGTACCAACTACTCACATACCCGACAGCCCCATCGATAGAGTCACCCCTCCCTCTTACACACCATCGCAACTAGATCCACCGTCATACTTGCGCTAACCTCGACATTTTTATTTCTGCTCTTCGATATCTCTCTAACCTATACTCCATCCGAGCATCCTCTTCCCTTATGGCCTCGCCGCTCGCTACCCCACCCGACACCCCCCTCCACCCCTCCGCTCCTTCTGTCCTGTGTTATCTATCCCAGGTCTTTCCATGGCTTCTTTACCTCCCACGTCTCTGTCCTGTGTTATCTTTCCATGGCTTCTTTACCCCCCTCCCCCCACTTCTCTGTCCTGTGCTATCTATCCCCAGTCTTTCCATGGCTTCTTTACCTTCCTCCCCCCACTTTTCTGTCCTGTGTTATCTATCCCAGGTCTTTCCATGGCTTCTTTACCCCCCTCCCCTCCCACTTCTCTGTCCTGTGTTATCTATCCCAGGTCTTTCCATGGCTTCTTTACCCCCCTCCCCCCACTTCTCTGTCCTGTGTTATCTATCCCAGGTCTTTCCATGGCTTCTAAAACCTTCCCCACTCTCCTTCCCCCCCACTTCTTGTCCTGTGCGTATCTAGCTCCCAGGTCTTTCCCATGGGCTTCTTCTTTTTACCCCCCCCCCCCCCTTCTACTTCTGTCCTGTGTGTATCCTATCCCAGGTCTTTCCACTGGCTTCTTTACCCCCACTCCTTACCCCATTTCTGTTCCTGTGTTATCTATCCACGTCTTTCTATGGCTTCTTTGCCCCCTCCCCCCTTCTCTGTCCTGTGTTATCTATCCCAGGTCTTTCCATGGCTTCTTTACCCCCCTCCCCCCACTTCTCTGTCCTGTGCTATCTATCCCAGGTCTTTCTATGGCTTCTTTACCCCCTCCTCCCACTTCTCTGTCCTGTGCTATCTATCCCAGGTCTTTCTATGGCTTCTTTACCCCCCTCCCCCACTTCTCTGTCGTGTGCTATCTATCCCAGGTCTTTCTATGGCTTCTTTACCCCCCTCCCCCCACTTCTCTGTCCTGTGCTATCTATCCCAGGTCTTTCTATGGCTTCTTTACCCCCCTCCCCCACTTCTCTGTCCTGTGCTATCTATCCCAGGTCTTTCTATTGCTTCTTTACCCCCTCCCCCCACTTCTCTGTCCTGTGCTATCTATCCCAGGTCTTTCTATGGCTTCTTTACCCCCTCCCCCCTTCTCTGTCTTGTGCTATCTATCCCAGGTCTTTCCATGACTTCTTTACCCCCCTCCCCCCTTCTCTGTCTTGTGCTATCTATCCCAGGTCTTTCCATGACTTCTTTACCCCCCTCCCCCCACTTCTCTGTCCTGTGCTATCTATCCCAGGTCTTTCCACAGCTTCTTTACCCCCCTCCCCCCACTTCTGTCCTGTGCTATCTATCCCAGGTCTTTCCATGGCTTCTTTACCCCCCTCCCCTCTGTCCTGTGCTATCTATCCCAGGTCTTTCCATGGCTTCTTTACCCCCCTATCCCCACTTCTCTGTCTTGTGCTATCTATCCCAGGTCTTTCTATGGCTTCTTTACCCCCTCCCCCACTTCTCTGTCCTGTGCTATCTATCCCAGGTCTTTCTATGGCTTCTTTACCCCCCTCCCCCCACTTCTCTGTCCTGTGCTATCTATCCCAGGTCTTTCTATTGCTTCTTTACCCCCTCCCCCCACTTCTCTGTCCTGTGCTATCTATCCCAGGTCTTTCTATGGCTTCTTTACCCCCTCCCCCCACTTCTCTGTCTTGTGCTATCTATCCCAGGTCTTTCCATGACTTCTTTACCCCCCTCCCCCCACTTCTCTGTCCTGTGCTATCTATCCCAGGTCTTTCTATTGCTTCTTTACCCCCTCCCCCCACTTCTCTGTCCTGTGCTATCTATCCCAGGTCTTTCCATGGCTTCTTTACCCCCCTCCCCCCACTTCTGTCCTGTGCTATCTATCCCAGGTCTTTCCATGGCTTCTTTACCCCCTCCCCCCACTTCTCTGTCCTGTGCTATCTATCCCAGGTCTTTCCATGGCTTCTTTACCCCCCTCCCCCCACTTCTCTGTCCTGTGCTATCTATCCCAGGTCTTTCCATGGCTTCTTTACACCCCTATCCCCACTTCTCTGTCCTGTGCTATCTGTTGCAGGTCTTTCCATGGCTTCTTTACCCCCCTCCCCCCACTTCTCTGTCCTGTGCTATCTGTTCCAGGTCTTTCTATGGCTTTTGTACCCCCCTCCCCCCACTTCTCTGTCCTGTGCTATCTGTTCCAGGTCTTTCCATGGCTTCTTTACCCCCCTCCCCCCACTTCTCTGTCCTGTGCTATCTGTTACAGGTCTGTCCATGTCTTCTATACCCCCCCCCCTTTACACTTCTCTGTCCTGTGCTATCTGTTCCAGGTCTGTCCATGTCTTTTATACTCCCCCCCCCCCTCTGTCCTGTGCTATCTGTTAAGGTCCTGTCCATGGTCTTCTATTACCCCCCCCCCTGTTCTCTGTCCCCCCCCCTGTTCCACGTCACTGTCCATGTCTTCTATACCCACCCCCCTTCCCACTTCTGTCCTGTGCTATATATTCCAGGTCTGTCCATGTCTCCTATTTCCCCCCCCCCCCCCCCTCCCCTTCCCCTCCCCCCCCCTCCCCCCCTCTCCCCCCCCTTCCCTCCTCCCCCCCCCCCCCTCCCCCCCCCCCCCCCACTTCTCTGTCCTGTGCTATCTGTTCCAGGTCTGTCCATGTCTTCTATACCCCCCCCCTTTTTTTTATACTTCTCTGTCTTGTGCTATCTGTTCCAGGTCTGTCCATGTCTTCTATACCCCCCTCCCTTCTCTGTCCTGTGCTATCTGTTCCAGGTCTGTCCATGTCTTCTATACCCCCCTCCCTTCTCTGTCCTGTGCTATCTGTTCCAGGTCTGTTCATGTCTTCTTTACCCCTCCCCCCATATCTAGGTCGATTTTTTTCACCCTCTATTTCTTGTACCCAGGGGACTCCAGAATAATATCTACCTTGTAAGACTATCAACTGGTTCTCTCAATATGTGTCCTATGTAATGCTAGCCACCCTCCTCATATCTGGTTCCACTGGTGTCTTTATGCTTATTTCCAGATTAAATACAAACAATAACCTGTGAAATTATGTCCTGTAATTTCTGTAAAAATGTTCCCTTGCAAAAAAAAAAAAAAAATAAATAAAAGTACGTGGAAGACCACGAATAAAATAATTTAGGGCATAAGTGAAACTTTCACAATAAGAAAAGTTACATCATCACATTCATGTCCTTGTTAGCCCCCCACAGAGCATGTAACCACCCCTGCAACTGGTCCCCTTGCAATAAGCCTGCACTAAAGCATTCATGTACTCCTGCAGCAAAGACATCTGTAGCTATTTGTTTATATAATGAAGCTGCAAGCCACATGTACAAGCCCATAATAGCTGCCTTTTTTAACATGCCCGACGGAGCAGTAGACATATTCCTTCCCCCTTATATAAGCCACATGTAAAAGCCACATGTACAAGCCACATGTACAAGACAGATGTACAAGCCACATGAAATGCCCACGAAGGTCACTAGCCTCCCAGAAACATTGCAAACATAGCCACAGTGTTTACATATTTATAACAAACATATCTAACATGAACAAACATAGCCAGTGATTACATATTTATAACAAACATATCTAACATGACAAACATAACCAATACAAACAATGTACAAACCTTATCTGTCTTTGTTGTTCCTATATCCAATAAGGACCCATCCTTCTCAGGTCCTTTAGATCTTTTACTACAAAAAAACAACAAAAAAACATAACAGTTAAAAGAAGACATAAAATGTCATTTGTTGAGCTGTGAGTGTGATAATGTTGTAACAGTTTACCCAGGTATAAATTGGATACCTTACTCTGCTCTTGAGTTAGGGAAAGCAAAAGGCAGAGAGGAAGGGATCTCATAAAAAAATTTGGAACTAGTATGGTGAAAACACTTCACTTCCGTATGGATGTTTCTGCCATGGGGCTAACTTTATTCTATTCCAACATTAACATACACAACCATTTAGTCATGAACATTCAATCATATACATACAAACATCTCAACACACACATATCTAAAATTCCATCCATGATTACATACAACTATTCCACCAATATCATACATGACAATTTAGTCATGATTATACATAAACATAACACCATATACACACATTACACCACAACATACCAACATGAATATGCAACCATGATTACATATAACTATTCCATAACATAAACAACAATATAATCATGATTATATATAAACATAACACCATATACATACATTATACCACACCATACTAACATAAGTACTTTCCACCCAGACAAACATAACATTTAGGATACAGTTAAAAAAACAGGAAATGAACTAAGAACTCATAAAATAAGATAATTATATAAACAAACTAAACAAACACAAGAACCTACACAAAAAAGTATCATACATGCCTCAATACAATGAATGAGTTATTATGCTATCGCTGAACATGGCAGACAAATCCATCGGCAACAACAACAACATGCATAAAAATCCCATTACAAAAACACATAAACATAAGATGACCTGCATAAAAAACAAAATCCACTCATTAAGAAGGGCGTTCACAGTTTTATATTTAAAATGGATGGCTGCGGCATGAATGGAAAACCTCCATAGAAGCCTCAAATCTTCAAGAATTGGTGTGGATGCAGGAGTACGCAGCAACAAAAGAGCTGATAGACAAGCTTCAAGAGCACCCACAGAAGGTACATTGGATATGGACAAGGGAGAGATACTGAGAACAATTAATGATCGCCTTATAGAGAATAACATTGCAATCGATGAATCATCAAGGCTAAGCTTGCAGGAGTTTGGCATTAGACGTAAGACTGGCAGGGATTAATGTATGAGAGGATGCATCCGGCGCATATACAATCAGCGCGCAACAGGAACAATTAGCATTCATACCCTTTGACGTTTGCTGAGGGAAAGCGCCTATGGATTTGCCCGGAGTGTAATGATGTAGATTCTGAACAACAACAATAACAATATCCAAGGTGGATACAAACCTTTCTACAGGTTTGGCTACCACACTAAAGATATCAGTATCTCCATCATCACCACCACTGTCAAACAGGCTGTCCTTAGTTGACTTGATGTTGCCAGATTTCTGAGGACAAGGTGAGCATGAAATGATAAATAGTAAACTTTATCTGCCTTACATAGTTTGAGGGAGGGGGGGGGGTGTGTGTGTGGCTGTCAGGTATATAAGGTGAGAAAGAAACATCGTTACTATTGCTCTCTAAAACATTTTAAAAAGACAACCACAGTGGGTTGTGCTTCAGGTTGCCAGCTTCTTCATGTAAAACAAATTGCTACAAAAATGTACTGTCCCAGGAGCATGTGCTTTTCATGCGACTCCTTGCTCCACAGGGAATTAAATGGATGGATGAGGATGATAAGGCAAAACTAAATGTCAACAGTAAGTGATAAGAAGATACATAGTGGATGTTTTTCAGGGGCAAAAGCTGAACTCTGAACCCACAGGGTTGTGTCTGGGTTGGGGCAAGTGAAAACAGCATAAAATGAGATAGGTTAAGTAGTTTAAATGAATAAAATGAAGTAATTAGAAGACAGAATAATAACAAGACAGTTGTACAGTGTACAACAAATTGTTACAGAAACCACCACTGTCAATGCAAATACAGCGCTTTACGACATGGGAGTCAAAGGCCATGGCAACCTATTATTCTTAAGGAACAAAAAATTGGAAGGAGAGAGAGAATATTAAGATAGTATGAGACAGAATCAGCCATGTGTTACCTGGGCCTGAAATATGAGCAAAGAATAGTAACACTGTAACCTATAACCTGTAGTTTTTTAAGCCACAAAATAACTTAACAAATAAGAATAAGTCTTCCAAAGCAAGTAATTCAACATATCTAAATTAAAAGGAGAGGACAAGTGAAATGCCCAAAAAAAGCTGCTAATAAAAATATCCTCATGTGTTTCAGAAGGAGAATCAAAGAAATCAGGAAGTTAGTAGGAGCACCATCATGCCTCAAATACGTAGAAAGATGGAAAATAAAATGGAGCTCTTCAGAATGCAGCTAAATCAGGTACCAGCATTAATCAGGTAACCTTCAACTGTAGAAGATCTGGCTGCATGGCAAGGGGATGCCCAAGAGAAAAGTGGACAAACAACATTGAAGAAATAATGAAGAAAGATTGTACAACAATGGCCAAAGTATCACATGCCACACAAAAACACAAGCTGATTCTGCCCATGACAAATAACAACATGTGAAAGAAAAAAGTAAAACAAGAAAGTGCTGTATTAAAAAGATGAAGGAAGATGTCTAAAAGAGGTAAATGTACTGAGTGGAATCATTATGCAGATCACAAAGAGACCATCCAGTGTGTTCTTAGGTAAGCTAAGAAGTATTCTGGGAGAAGATAAATATTCTGGGATATGGTAAGATGTTTGTATGATAATCTGATCTAGGGACAGTTGAAAAGTGTTATAAGATATAAGGTGAGAAGTAGTTTAGGGAGAGTTGAGGAATTGTTCTAAGATGTAAGGTGAGAAATAGTTGAGGGAGAGTTGAGAAGTGTTATAAGATATAAGGTGAGAAATAGTTGAGGGAGAGTTGAGAAGTGTTCTAAGATATGAGGTGAGAAATAGTTGAGGGAGAGTTGAGAAGTGTTCTAAGATATGAGGTGAGAAGTAGTTTAGGGAGAGTTAAGGTGTGTTCTAAGATATAAGGTAAGAAGTAGTTTAGGGAGAGCTGAGAAGTGTTCTATGATGAGGTAACAAGTAGTCCAAGGAGAGCTGAGAATTAGCCTAAGGAGAGCTGAGAAGTATTCTAGGATATAAGGTGAGAATTAGCCTATGCATAGCTGAAAAGTGTACAAGGATAAGCTGAATGAAAGTTTAGGGAAAACTAAAAAGTGTTCTAGATAAGGTAAGAAGCATTTTGAGGAGAGCGGAGAACAGTTCTAGGATAAGGTGAGAAGCTTGTGTTGGATGTGGAGAAATATTTTTAAATAAACTAAAATGATTTCTTGGATAAGCAGAGAGTTGTTAACAGAAATTACCTTCTGATCAAGCTCTGGTAACTTAGAAGAATTCTTGCTCACATTACTGTCTGCCTCAGGGAAAACTTTACTGTTTCAAAGCAAAAGAAAAAAAAAAGTAGATGCTATAGCACACCTGTCAGGCACTAACACAAAATCTGCAGGGAGAAGGAAAAATGGAAAAGGGAAGGCCAAGGTACATGTGGAGAAGGTTCTACCAGGACAAAAATGAAAGATGCATTACTCACCCAGACAGTAAAAGACAGATGACAGTGTAAATATATAAAACTTAGTGTAAAAGCCTGTCACAAGACGGGAATTAAATTTAAAAGCACCAATACCTAACGGCAATTTTACTTATTCAAAAGTATAATTTCTTGTCCTGTGCCTTCCATGTCTTTTTGATTGCTTTCATATCGGTCTCCACCTCTCTTCTCCATGTATTTGTTGGTCCCTCTAGCTCTCCTTTCAGAACAAGAACTGCAGAGTTTCTATTAGGTGTCCTCAATGTGTGTCCTATCTAATGCCATCATCTTCTCACCTCTTATTCTACTACTACTTGTTTAATTCTTGTCATCAAGAATTGCATACAATTTTTGTTGCTCCATTTGATAAGATTGTCTACATCAGTTTGTAATAATACTTCTAGTGGGTTGCAACTTGTATCACTTGTGTAAATGGTACAGCCATCGGCAAATAGGTCGCAGGATGAGTGCTTGATATGTCGTGGCAGGTCATTTATGTATACGGCAAAAAGTAAGGGACCTAGAATTGAACCCTGAGGAACTCCGTTGGTGATTTTGCCATACCATTTTGATCCTTCTATTTTATGCAAATAGCCATCTATGAAAATCTGTAACTTCTTGATTGTCCTTTTCTACTGTTCTCCATGTTTCACAGCCACACAATAAAATTGTCTTTGACATTTGAGCTGAAGATTCACATTTTTGTGTTGGATTTGATTTCTGTAAATCTCCCCATGCAATGAAAGCACCTCTAGCCTTCTGTATTTTTATTTTGATGTGGTCAACTATCTGTGTGGATGGCTGCCAACTGAGCAAAGTGGAAGCAGTTTGTTGCTGCCCTACAGGACGCCACCAAGTGTGATAGCCACTGACCGCTTTGGCAGTTGGTGGCTAAGGATAAAGGAAACATCTATCTGTGTACCAAAGCTGGCTGTTTTGTTCTTGTGATTGTGTAGAACTGTTCCTGTTCTTTCTGCAAGAGATGACCTGCAATGATGTGCAGTTCAGGCAGCTATGTCCATCTTTGTTCTTATAGTGTAGCAGTAGGGGTGGTAAAAGAATAATGCTAAATTCTAGGAAATTAAACAGATGTGGAATAAATGAATGAACAACCATGTTGATGAGATCAAAATGAAGAAAACAGGTATACTAACTGTTTCACATTTCTACTTTGAATTCATCATCATCATGTCCCTTTATAAAGCACAGAACCACCCCTAACTGGATATCTGCACCAAAGCATTCATGTGGCTCTTGTAGTGATGCTTTTTGTAGCAATTCATTTTAAACTAGTGTAAAAGCCCGTCATAAGACTGGAATTACATTCAAAAGCACCAATACCTAACGGCAATTTTACTTATTCAAAAGTATTTTTAAAAAACCACTGTGCATCACCACAGTACATGAACTATGTAGCAGCAGCGAGGATCCCAATGAGTGTATACGGGATCACACATTCTATAAATATACTTTTGTGCACACCCGTCATTTGCGCATTGTTCTTTGGTAGGTGTTACTATTTTCAGGAGAGTACATATAAGGGAAACAATACAATTAATGTCTAACTTTTAACCAAAGTTGCATCCCTTAGCATTACTGACAGAAAAAGCTGGGATTTTATATATATTGATGATGAGGCTGCCAGTCCCATGCACAACCTTACATTAGAATTCTCTTACAACGTCTTCAGGAACAGTAGTCCTCTCATTCTTTGTTAAAAGTTAACTTTAAACTAGTGTCATTATTTAAATCATTCCTCTCCAACAGACAGCAAGTAGTGTGTTACAATAATTCCTTGTCAAGCCCAACCATGATCAATACTGGAGTTCCTCAGGGTTCAATTCTAGGTCCCTTACTTTTTGCCGTATACATAAATGACCTGCCACTACACATCAAGCACTCATCCTGCAACCTATTTGCCGATGACTGTACCATTTACACAAGTGATACAAGTTGCAACACACTAGAAGTATTATTAAAAAGTGATGTAGACAATCTTATCAAATGGAGCAGCAAATATCGTATGCAAATAAATATCATTAAACCAAAATGTATGATAATATCAACTAGGCAAAAATTAAAAAACTCACAGAAAACAACACTTCAGCTCTATATTGGCACCTCACTAATTGATAATGTAAATGAACACAAAACACTAGGACTCATAGTTGACCAACATTTAAGTTGGAATTCGCATGTACTAGCACTGACCAAACAAACGGCACAGAAAGTTTACCAGTTAGCTACGATCAAACATTTTCTAGATGAGAAGACAAGGAAGATGTTCTATATATCCCAAATACAAACACGCCTAGACTATTGCTCCACAATCTGGAATGGCTGCTCCATGTCCAACACAAAGAGACTCCATTCATTACAAAAATGTGCAGTGCGCCTAGTTTCTGATAAACACCTAACACACTTAGTAGATCTACATAAACATCTTAACTCTAAGAAAGCACTTCCTCTTCAACAAAGCCAAATTCATTCACAAAAACCTATCACAGAATGCTCCAACCTACCTGTGGCCTATTTTCAAATACAATGGAAGACACAGCCAACGCTTAAACATATTACACGTGCCCAAGCCAAGGCTTGACTTATTCAAGAAAAGTTTAGCATTTTCTGCTGCTCATCTGTGGAACAATCTTCCATATGACCTAAAAAAGCACTCTTAGTCCATATTCATACAATCGCAGACTTTTCAAATACATCATGAGTACAGATTATGTCACCCTAATTTAGTTATGTTCCCAAATCATTTTCTAATGTCATGTATATTTTTTAAGGCATATTCTGCCCTGTTCATTATTGATTATGATAAAGTCCTGTAAATGTGTGTAACTGTTATACTTTTACAATGTTGGGATTTTACTTTGTTTTATAGCATTGATTTTGTTTATTTTATTTTAAATTTTTTTGTTTTTTTAAAATAATATTGAAAATGCTTGTGTAGGATAAATGAATTGAGTATGGGAGACGAGAGAAAGGATGGGCAGAATGTTAGACAGGCCTGCGTGCCCAATTCTAAACCATTTGAAGATAAAGTTCATACGTTCGTTTTATCTGATTCTGCTCTAGAGTTAGGTAGAGCAAAGAAAAACACAGAGTTCCTACTCACTCAATAGCAGACTGTTCAAATATTTCAGGAGTTCCGATTCTATACTACCCCAATGTGATCATACTTGATTTATTGTCTGATTTACCGTACAGATGTTTTGGATTTGTTTGTTTGGGTTTTTTTTCATTACGTTCTTGTTTGCTTAATAATAATAATAATAATAATAATAATAGCCCCTTTAGTCATAACTGACTATAGGAATGCGCCCCTGAGGTGACAGTCCTCAGCTGCTTATTTTCCTGGTGCTCCTTTCGACATTTTCTCCTCTCTTCTGCTTGTTGTGTGAGCCTCTTTTCGCCCACTCTGAGGTGGCGCCGTAAATAGCATCGCCATTTAGTGCAATCGGCAGCTTCATCCTCCCATGTTGCTGGATTCATGTCCAGTGCCCTCATATCTCTCTTGCACACATCTCTGAACCTCAGCTGTGGTCGCCCAACTGTTCTATTGCCATCTGCTAATTGTCCGTAGAAGATATCCTTCGGGAAACGACCATCTTCCATGCGGCGGACATGGCCAAGCCAGTGTAGTCTGCGCTGTCTAAGCAGTGTATACATGCTTTGAAGGCCAGCACGTGACAACACCTCGACATTTGTCACTTTATCTTTCCACGAGATGCAGAGGATGTGGCGTAGACACCGTAAATGGAAGGTATTGAGCCTTCTTTCTTGCTTAGCATAGGTTGTCCAGGTTTCCCTGCCATATAGAAGTGTGCTGGTGACGCAGGCGTTATATACCGCAGCTTTGGCCTTCGTTGTGAGTTTGGAGTTTTCCCCAAACACGCGATGTGAGGCGGGAAAAGGTAGCTGCAGCTTTGCCAATGCAGCTGTCAATTTCTGTGTCCAGTGAGAGTTTGTCATTGATGGTAAACCCTAGGTATGTGAAGTGGTGCACCACTGCCAATTCATAGTTATCGATAGTGATAACTGGTGCAGCATGCACATCCTGACTCAGCACATTCATTTTCTTTAGACTTATTGTGAGGCCAAAGTCCTTGCATGCTTGAGTGAAGCGATTCATCAAGCTCTGAAGCTCCTGTTTGAGTGTCGACTGCAGCATCATCAGCGAACAACAAGTCTCTTATAGTGACCCTTCTGATTTTTGTTTTTGCCTTCAGCCTTGAAAGATTAAACAGACGGCCATCTGACCTAGTGTGAAGGCATATTCCTTCAGTTGCATCTCTGAATGCATGCTTCAAAAGTAAGGCAAAGATCCCGAAGAGGGTCGGAGCCAGAACACAGCCTTGTTTAACGCCACTTCGTATGTCAAAGGGCTGTGATGTGCTTCCAGCATATTGGACTGTTCCCTCCATGTCGTCATGGAATGACTATCATTTCCAGCAATTTAGAAGGGCAGCCTATTTTCAGGAGGATTTTGAAGAGTCCATCCCTACTAACCAGGTCAAATGCTTTTGTGAGGTCTATAAAGGCGATATATAAAGGCCTTTTCTGCTCTCTTGATTTTTCCTGAAGCTGCGGGGAGAGAAGATCATGTCTGTTGTTGATCTATCAGCTCGGAATCCACACTGTGACTCTGGATATATGCGCTCAGCTAACTTGTGTAGTCGCATTAAGATGACTTTGGCAAAAAACCTTACCAACAATACTAAGAAGAAAGATGCCTCTGTAGTTATTGCAATGGGTGGGTTTGAAAAAAAAATCGAAAAAAGGTGATTCGTCTTACGAGGACAAAAGACAAAGAAAGTAGTCTACGTTACGGCCACAAGGCCTTCGTCAGGAAAAGAAAGAAAGTGAAGGCTAGATAGGAGACATAAGAACTTAAAGAAATATAAAAATAAAAATAAATATAAATAAAAATAAAACTAAAAATAAAACCTAGGTACTTCCCTGAAGGCGAAGCATGGCTGAAAAGGAAGTGACTTCTGACCCCGGATGTACACAATACATACTAAGAAACTAAAAACTAAAAAACGAAACTGAACAAAAAAACTACCCAAATATAATAAAAGTGGGGACTGGAAATAGAAGAGGACAGAATAAGTAGGAGATAAATGAATATGAAATAAAAAATCAAGACAAATTAGAAAACGTGTACATCCATACATATTATGGAGGATGGCATAAAAATAGAAGAATAGGATAAGAGTGGAAAGAGTCCAAATAGAGCAAGAGAGGAAAGGGTGACCTCAGACAAAAGTGTGGAAAGTGTTGAGACCGGCTGGTTTTAGACACCCCATGCGGTGGATAAGACGGTTCTCAAGCTGTTCTCGGCTGGCAGTGTCAGAGGAGCAGGATCGGATCGCAGTGACCTGGATGTCGATGGGACCCTGGTGGTCAGGACTATTGAAGTGTGTGGCAACTGGTGTGGACTTTTGCTGAGAGATGTCATTTAAGTGCTGGCTGAATCTGTCCCCAAGTCGTTTGCCTGTTTGGCCAATATAGGTTTTGCAGCAACGTTTACATATGATCGTATAAATGACATTACGCGATTCACACGTGAAGCTACTAGTGATGGTGTACGTAGCCTTAGGAAAGGACACCTTCTGGGTTGAGATGACATACTTGCACGTGTTGCATCGTGTCCGACCACAGGGTAGTGTGCCAAAGTGAGTGGCATTCTCCTTTGGGAGACGGCTGTGAACAAGAAGATCCTTCAAGTTCTTGTCACGTCTATATGCCACCAAAGGTGCTTCACCGAATACTTCTTGGGTCGCAGGCTCTGCTTGGAGGATAGGGAGGTGGCGGAAAAGGATCTGTTTGACAGCAGTGCTGTGAGGGTGATGGGTCAAGATTAATTTGACTCTATCTGAAGTGGATTTATAGTGAGGTATGAGGGCCTCCTGACGAGAGATGGGGAGCACACGTTGGAGAGCAGAGGTGAGAACATGTTCCGGATAAAGTCTGCTACGGAAGAAATCCAACATCTCATTTGCTCGGAAGTGGAAGTCATCGTCGTCTTGGCACAAACGGCGGAGGCGGAGAAGTTGTGAAAAAGGAAGGGAGTCACGACAGGCCCGAGGATGAGAAGAGGTATACAGGAGGTAGCTGTGGGCATCTGTCGGCTTGTAGTATACTGAGGTATTAAGGCCGGAGGGCGTGATAGAAATAGTAATGTCAAGGAAGTTGACAGATACTGTGGAGACGAGGGAGGTGAACTTGATGGTGGGGTGAAAGTGGTTGACAAAGTCGATGAAGCGATATAAATCAGTCTCAGACATATCTGTGAGACCTATGCCATCATCGATATATCTGCGGTAAAACCCGGGGAAAGGACCGGAGTATTGTTGCCATATCTGATGCTCCATATGGCCCATGAACAGGCAGGCATAGCTAGGACCCATCTTCGTTCCCATGGCAACACCACTAATTTGGTCAAAAAACTGACCATTGAATTCAAAGGAATTCAGTTGAAGGACCAGTTCAGCAAGACGGAGAAGAGTGACAGTGGATATAGAAGGGCAAGTGCGTTGGTCAAGAAAAAACCGAAGAGCTCGGTGACCATCAGAGTGGGGAATAGAGGTGTACAGAGAACAGACGTCTAACAAGAAAAGACGGTAGGAGCGGTCTGCTGAGAGTCGGATAGAGGAGAAAGTTGTAAGAGCATGATTGGTGTCTTTGACAAAGGAGGGAAGATTCTCAACGATAGGCTGGAAAATGCTATCGAGGAAGTCAGAAATGTGTTCAGTAGGACAGGAACAGGCTGAGACAATAGGTCTGCCAGGGTTTTCAATCTTATGAATTTTGGGGAGCATGTAGAATACAGGCTTGCCCAAAGAGCTGTCATGAATCCTAAGACGAGAAGCTTCGGGAGGAAGAGCATTACTAGTGATGAGCTGTTTAATAGTGTTGTGTACAATGCGATTGTTAGAGACAGTCGCATCGCTGGTCCTGGGCCTGTAAAAAGAGCCATTGGTCAACTGGTTATTACCTTCACTTAGGTATAAGTCCTTCTGCCAGACGACAATGGCTCCTCCCTTGTCAGCCGGTTTGATGACAATGTCGTCTCTGCGGCGAAGAAGGGAGAGAGCGCAGGACTCTGCCGAAGTGAGATTGGAATAATGCAATCTACGAGGGCGGAGCTGCTGAATGTCATGGATGGTGTTCTTGATATACAGGTCCAGGGCATGAGAGGCCCCAGGTTTAGGTGTAAAGGGGGGTTTAGTAGAGTCAGAAAAGCGTGCGAAGATGTCGGATTCAGCCTGAGACTGCGGAGTGCTGTCTTCCTTTCTAAAATGGAACTTCAGCCTCATGTAGTTATTGCAAACACTTCTGTCTCCTTTATTTTTATACAGTGTTACAATCTTGGCATCTCGCATGTCTTGAGGAATAGTTGTCTCTTCCCAGCACTGGCACAGCATCCTATGCAGGGGATGTAATAGCATGCTCTTACAGCATTTGATTAAATCAAACAAATACTTTATTTTGATTATGATTAGGTAATGTCATTGTATGCTGTTATATAACCTTTATAATGTTTTATGCCTTTAATTTAATGCTTAAAGTTGCATGTGGGAATGAAAGGGTATAGTATGCAAGATAAGTGAGAATGGAAGGGCAGAATTTTTAGACGGGCCTGCGCGCCCAATTCTTAACCCTTTGAAAATAAAGTTCGTTCGTTCGTTCTTTAGTATCCAAATTTACAAGTCAAATAATAAAATATTACATACACAATCTAATGGCTGTTAGAGAGATTGAATGGTGGGTTAAACCCAAATAGACAATGCATCTTACTAGGACAATAAAAACAAACAAAGAAAATTGCCAACGTAGTGACCACAAGGCCTTCCTCGGGAACATATTAATAAAAACAGAAAGGAAGACAGGAGAGGAAACAGAAGAGAAAAATGTCATAGTTCATAAAGCTTGCCGATGAATTAAAGGTTTTCACCAGTCTTGGTTATATAGGCAGCTATTTGTACAGGCCGCATAACATCTAAGTACTAGTACTTTACTGATTAGTACCAACAATTTTGTTTTTTACATACTGTCACAACATGACCCCTCCTAATAGCAACAACAACTAGGGGTTAAATGTCATGATGTCTCAGTCAGCTTAGGGGGATGCTATCTTTATGATGGGTAGAACATTAACAAGTACACATTTGCAGATTGATATATAAAGAATGAATCTAACACAGATGAATTTAGTTGTGTTGAATTTCTATTAGCAAAAGTGATCACTTTTATGATATGCCTGGTAGAAGGGCAGTGGTCCTTTTCTTTGAAAATCAGGCTCTGCATCCATTAGGGGTTAAGATTATATACTGATTAAAATTATATACAACCCAACTAAGAATTATCCTAAAGACCAATACAACATTATCTTCTTCTTCTTCCTCGTTCGTCCTGAAAAGGACGTTGGTTGCGTTGTGTCTGTTTACACCAGAGCTGCGATATCTGCGCCCTTTGGCCGACACATACGACTTCAGCACGGAATTTTTTGGGACCGGGTTTGCCTTCCCTCTTCGATCCCTACTCTCTCAGCCAGACTGCAGTGATGCAGCCTGTTTCCAGGACCACCACGTGGAGGTGGAGTAGGGTCTTGGTCAGCTCTGGTTCGCTGACCCTGACGCAAGCAGTCAAGCTATGGGTCGCTGACTGCTTTCTCTATTGTTGCATCTTTGGGTCCCCAACATTATCTAGGAACTCTCATATTAAACTACATCAATTTTCACAGATATAACACAACCCTATATGAATTCATATACACAAAATATAAATTTTCTGGATATTTTCACACACATTATAAAACATAAACAGAAATGCTTATATACTTGATATTATCCAGTGTAAGAATGCTCACACAGAACACACAACCCCCCTCCAAAGGATCCCGTAACACGCCCATTGAGGTATATTGGAAATACAGTGTTAGGCCCGTATTTTCTTGACCATCCGCACACTAGGAATGATGTGGTCAGCATCATCACGCCGGCCGCCTTAACCTTCCCAGAGTTGTTCTGGTACCCAATTCATGAGGCTGGATCGATCCCACCTCAACTGAGGATTGAACCATGGACCACCGAGCTAGGAAGCCAGTGCACTAACCACTGAGCTACCAAGGCTCCCCTTCCAAGGAACAATCTTAAACATTATGCATCACGATTCAGTTACTAATACACTCTTACAACAAGCAGAAGTGATAAGAACACACCAAAATGAACATCAGGTAAAAAAGCAGCTTCGAGCTATCACCTTAAGGGCCCATCACTCCCATAATAAATTAAGACTAAGGGAGGTTGACTGCTAAAACTACTACAATTTTTAAAGCATTTAGATTAATTCTCTCTTTCTTGTCTCTACTGTCTTTATGTGTCTATCCCTGATGTAGACCTAGTGGCTGTACGGTTGTCCGTTTCCTTGTCCTTGTAAAATTGAACACTACCTACTTTTGTTCACTGTCCTGTTACTAATACATACCTACCTTTGTTCACTGTCCTGCTACTAACAGACACCTACCTTTGTTCACTGTCCTGTTACTAATACACACCTACTTTTGTTCACTGTCCTGTTACTAATAGACATCTACCTTCACTGTCCTGTTACTAATACATACATACTTTTGTTCACTGTCCTGTTACTAACAGACACCTACTTTTGTTCACTCTCCTGTTACTAACACCCATCTACTTTTGTTCACTGCCCTGTTACTAATACATACCTACTTTTGTTCACCAATACGCACCTACTTTTGTTCACCAGTACACATCTACTTTTGTTCACTAATAATAATAATAATAAATTCTTTAAGCACCAAACACGGCGCATAAGGCAGAAACCAGTGCTCTCCAGGTTGTTCGTTGTGACGCCACTCCTCTTAGCTCTTGCACATTATTTAGGCCCAACGTTCTTCCTTCTCTTATTATTGTTCTTCTGAGTGTTTCTTTTGGTCTTCCTTTTTTCCTCTTACCCTCAGGAACCCAAGTGAGTGCCTGTAGTGGTATTCTGTTGTTTTGCATTCGTAGGACATGACCGATATATGACCATCGTCTTTTCCTTATATAGTCGGAGACATATTTCTGCCTAGAGTCTTCTCTTATTTGTCGATTAGTCTTGAATTCTTTCCAACTGATTGTTGCGTGAGAAATTCTCGCAACATCGTTTTGTGTACAATATATATATTTTGTAATGAAAGGGAAACAATCTTATGAAATTTATAGTCACTTTTCATTGTAAGCAGTTGTCTTCTCGCGTTGGTGTTGATGGCAGTTAAGTTTGTTAAGCGTTCTTGAATCGTGTCCATGTATGGACTTGCTAGGCCGCTTTTCTCAGAAAGCGGTTGGCAACCTGTTGTGTTATCCTTATAAGGTAATCATTCTTAAGCTGGTTCTTAGTAAAGGTCCTTGTGTCTTAAGTTATCTGAGCTGTGGTCGATTCGCGCTGGACTGCGCATGTCTAAGTCTTGGGTCTTTGTCGAACAATTTCCGCCCAGCAGTCAGTGAGCGAAGATTGGAATAGCGAGCTAGACGTCTTTGTGAGCGTCTGTGCTTTTCTTGTTCTTCAGGAATATGAAGTCCTCTTATGGATATTTCGTTTATTCGAGATGATACCTCTAGTGTATTTCCACACGCCGGAATGCATATTATTTTTGGTGGTTATTTCCTGAAGGCAAGGTAAATTACATTTACATTAACTTTATCGATATCTGTTCGTGAGTGACATTTGATTCGTAGCCTGTCTTTGAAAGTCATCATCACGAGATGTTTTCTCAGCTCACATATTGCTACATTGTACCGCATCGGGTTGATGCATGTCCCAATGACTATTACTTGCTACTTCGCTACATGAACTAGGTTTGAAACCTTTTGTTATCTAGAGGATTTTTTTGAGGCCATTATTTATACTTCAGAAGACGTGTCTGTCTTACTGAAGTCGGATTAAGGAGAGTGAACTGATCTCATACATCTTGTTATCTCCTGGCTAAGATAGAAAGGGATGGAGAATTTTCCAGACTACATTACAGCCTTATAATGTATTGACATGCCTATGATTCATCTTTATTATGATGCTGTCTACCGTCCATTGCTGTACGGACTATGTTGCTGTGATAATGACTGTCTGATGTACCTACATATTCGCGTATACATTTTGTCACTGTGGCGTCCACAATAAATGATACAGAAAAACGTCACTAGCTGTTACAAGCATCATTGACTTTATACGTCGTGAGTTAACTGACGTCCTTGTGTGGATTGCCCTGTTTTGTATGACTGTCATTGTTTGACTGTACATCATCTACACACTATACAAACCAGACCACGGGCACCATCACTCATCATATATTACCACCCATCATTTGGTGACTGGTGCACGCTTCACTGATGTTCATGAGTTTTCTAAGACATTTGTTCTCGAATGTATTCAGCTTGTTCTCCAATGATTTTGTTATTTTCCAACTCTCACAGCCGTATGTTAACACTGAGATAACATTTGAATTAAACAGACGAAGCTTGGTATGTATATTCAATGATCGTAATTTCCAAATGTTAGATAATCTATTGAAGGCGCTAGCTGCCAAAGCAATTCTAGTATGAATTTCTCTTGTTGTGTTACCATCCTGAGTCATTTTACTGCCTAAATAATTGAAACTTTCAACTTTCTGTAGTTTTTCCCCGTTCAAGATGATATCAAAGGTCTCGTTAGAAAAGTTCATAGCTTTAGTTTTAGAGGCATTTATTTGGAGACCTATTTTAACCGAGAGATGACACAAATTATTTACTGCTTCTTGGGATTGTCTGGGTGTTGAACTTAAGAATGCTAAATCATCTGCGAAATCCAGGTCCCCCAGGAATTTTCCATTTGTCCATTTTATACCTAATTGTTCATTGTGGGTATAGTTTCTCATAACCCAATCAATAGCTATTCCAAAAAGTAGTGGTGACATAATACAGCCTTGTTTCACCCCTGTTTCTACTGTAAACCATTCTGTATTCCCTTTATTTGTTCTAACACAACATCTTGCATTGTCATATAGTGCTTTGATTATATTCACATATTTTGTTGGAAAACCATAGATTGTAAGTATCTTCCACAATGATGGGTGGTGTAGACTATCAAAGGCTTTTTGAAAATCGACGAAGGTGATAATAAGTGGCGATTGCATTTCCACTGATTCTTCTATAATTGTTCTTAGTGTGAATATTTGATCAATACATGATCGTTTCGGCCTGAAACCCGCTTGTTCTTCTCTGATCTTTTCATCAGCATGCAATTTAAGTCTTTCTAACATCATGCAACATAATAATTTTCCAGGTACTGATAATAGAGATATACCAAGCCAGTTATTACAGTCTGATAGATCACCTTTCTTCGGTAACTTTACAATAATACTGTCTTTCCATTGTTGTGGTGGTTGTTCTTCTCTCCATACTTCATTTATAATATCTAAAATTCTCAAGAGGTTGTTGTCATTAACTGCTTTAATCATTTCCTCTGAAATTTCGTCAACTCCAGCAGCTTAAAAATTTTTTAATCTTTTAACGGCTTGTTTGATCTCGTCCAGCGTGAATTCATCGCAAGTTATTGGCAAGGTGGTTGTGGGTGTTTCATTATTAAAATCAGGTGTTACTGTTGGTGGTGGTCTGTTTAGCACCTCCATGAAGTGCTCAGCCCATCTCTTCATTTGTTCTTTTTCTGTCACTAATACACACCTACTTTTGTTCACTAATACACACCTACTTTTGTTAACTAATACACACCTACTTTTGTTCCCTAACAGACATCTACTTTTTTCACTAAAACACATCTACTTTTGTTAACCAATACACACCTACTTGTTTCACTGCACTGTTAAAAACAACCAATGCATTCAAGCAAATGGGAATGATGCCTTTGTACAATGAAACTATAGCAGGTCGACACAGTTTCTGAGATCCTGAATTAAACTGAGTCTGATGACAAAGATTTCACTTAAAAATCTAGCACAAGGAACAGCAAATGAGAGACAACCGTAGTGTGTATTGTTTCACTGTTCAGTCAATATATCAGAGAATACTTCTATTATAGAGGAATGCTGCACATTCTCACGAGAACTGTTCAGATCTCAGATTACACTGCAAGGAATTGTTTGTATTTAAATGGAGGGCCAAAGCAAACATACGACCTGTGGCAGACAACCGGCAAGTTTGTACATTTATTTGACACAGAATTCACGAACTGTGCATTGCGGAGCACGAGAAGATACAAATGTTTAGATGCTGATTTATCATCGTCATGATGTGTCATGTCAAGGGATGCACAAGCTTTTTTTTTTTACATTTTGCTAGGTACCTCGCTGAGCAGCGCGAAGCTCTCACCCTCCCACCTGCCACTCTTGAAAAGCGCAAAGAACAAGAAATATAGAGGTTAATAACACTGAGCTAAATAATTCACATTGCCCTGGGTAGTTCTGGGGGGGGGGGGGGGGGGGGGGGGGGGCAAATAAAGAATAGGACTACTACATGTTCTAGTATGTCGTACAAGGTGACTGACATGAGGTTTTGTATCAGGCTGGCAACCTCATGTCAAACAAACAGCCACAGAAGCCACCACTGTAAGAGCATGTGACTGTTTGGGGCAGGCTTCCTGTAAGGGGGCCAGCTATTATGATGGCTTCATGCTCCATTGGGAGCACAAAGAAAAATGATGATGATAAATTCATATCAAATACAAAATGATAGGGGCCGAAACGAAGGAGAATAAGGCGCCGAAACACTTGATCGACGGGGGGACCTCCTCTGATGATCAGATTGCTTCCTGTTGTATCGCTCTGTATAGAGTTTCCTATCCCTATCATATACATATTACTTTAAGAAATGCTCAAGCTGTACTTGAGAAAGTGAAGAGTTTCAGCATTGTCTGATGGCAGACCTGATAATCCTAGTGTGATAATGTATCTGAGTAAATTAAAACATCAATAATATAGACATACAGAATTTATACACACCAGGCGCATGTCTATGCTCACTACTCGGATAAAATATCACAGCATTCAAACTATCTGCAATAAACGACCACCTCCATAAATAACATTTTTACAAAATAATTTCACATCAAGTATAAAACAACTGAAATGTTTATGAGACAACTATTACACACACACAATTTAAGAAAATATCTAGTAGGAATCCTAAACATAATCCTAATGCTAACTCTAACAATGTGGACAACTTATTTGAATGACAGTGAACACGTCCCACTATTTTTCATTTCTGAAGCAGCATCACATTTTTGTCTATTGACTGTTAGTCCGTGTAGTTGTGACAAGCAGATATGTCCATTCGTTTATGTTATCAATCCATTTCTGAAGCAGCATCACATTTTTGTCTATTGACTGTTAGTCCGTGTAGTTGTGACAAGCAGATATGTCCATTCGTTTATGTTATCAATCCATTTCTGAAGCAGCATCACATTTTTGTCTATTGACTGTTAGTCCGTGTAGTTGTGACAAGCAGATATGTCCATTCGTTTATGTTATCAATCCATTTCTGAAGCAGCATCACATTTTTGTCTATTGACTGTTAAGTCCGTGTAGTTGTGACAAGCAGATATGTCCATTCGTTTATGTTATCAATCCATTTCTGAAGCAGCATCACATTTTTGTCTATTGACTGTTAAGTCCGTGTAGTTGTGACAAGCAGATATGTCCATTCGTTTATGTTATCAATCCATTTCTGAAGCAGCATCACATTTTTGTCTATTGACTGTTAGTCCGTGTAGTTGTGACAAGCAGATATGTCCATTCGTTTATGTTATCAATCCATTTCTGAAGCAGCATCACATTTTTGTCTATTGACTGTTAGTCCGTGTAGTTGTGACAAGCAGATATGTCCATTCGTTTATGTTATCAATCCATTTCTGAAGCAGCATCACATTTTTGTCTATTGACTGTTAAGTCCGTGTAGTTGTGACAAGCAGATATGTCCATTCGTTTATGTTATCAATCCATTTCTGAAGCAGCATCACATTTTTGTCTATTGACTGTTAAGTCCGTGTAGTTGTGACAAGCAGATATGTCCATTCGTTTATGTTATCCATCCATTTCTGAAGCAGCATCACATTTTTGTCTATTGACTGTTAAGTCCGTGTAGTTGTGACAAGCAGATATGTCCATTCGTTTATGTTATCAATCCATTTCTGAAGCAGCATCACATTTTTGTCTATTGACTGTTAAGTCCGTGTAGTTGTGACAAGCAGATATGTCCATTCGTTTATGTTATCAATCCATTTCTGAAGCAGCATCACATTTTTGTCTATTGACTGTTAAGTCCGTGTAGTTGTGACAAGCAGATATGTGCATTTGTCTATTGACTGTTAAGTCCATGTAGTTGTGACAAGCAGATATGTCCATTTGTCTATTGACTGTTAAGTCCGTGTAGTTGTGACAAGCAGATATGTCCATTTGTCTATTGACTGTTAGTCCGTGTAGTTGTGGCAAGCAGATATGTCCATTTGTCTATTGACTGTTAAGTCCGTGTAGTTGTGACAAGCAGATATGTCCATTTGTCTACTGACTGTTAAGTCCGTGTAGTTGTGACAAGCAGATATGTCCATTTGTCTATTGACTGTTAAGTCCATGTAGTTGTGACAAGCAGATATGTCCATTTGTCTATTGACTGTTAAGTCTGTGTAGTTGTGACAAGCAGATATGTCCATTTGTCTATTGACTGTTAGTCCGTGTAGTTGTGGCAAGCAGATATGTCCATTTGTCTATTGACTGTTAAGTCCGTGTAGTTGTGACAAGCAGATATGTCCATTTGTCTATTGACTGTTAAGTCCGTGTAGTTGTGACAAGCAGATATGTCCATTTGTCTATTGACTGTTAAGTCCGTGTAGTTGTGACAAGCAGATATGTCCATTTGTCTATTGACTGTTAAGTTCGTGTAGTTGTGACAAGCAGATATGTCCATTTGTCTATTGACTGTTAAGTCCGTGTAGTTGTGACAAGCAGATATGTCCATTTGTCTATTGACTGTTAAGTCCGTGTAGTTGTGACAAGCAGATATGTCCATTTGTCTATTGACTGTTAGTCCGTGTAGTTGTGGCAAGCAGATATGTCCATTTGTCTATTGACTGTTAAGTCCGTGTAGTTGTGACAAGCAGATATGTGCATTTGTCTATTGACTGTTAAGTCCGTGTAGTTGTGACAAGCAGATATGTCCATTTGTCTATTGACTGTTAAGTCCGTGTAGTTGTGACAAGCAGATATGTCCATTTGTCTATTGACTGTTAAGTCCGTGTAGTTGTGACAAGCAGATATGTCCATTTGTCTATTGACTGTTAGTCCGTGTAGTTGTGGCAAGCAGATATGTCCATTTGTCTATTGACTGTTAAGTCCGTGTAGTTGTGACAAGCAGATATGTGCATTTGTCTATTGACTGTTAAGTCCGTGTAGTTGTGACAAGCAGATATGTCCATTTGTCTATTGACTGTTAAGTCCGTGTAGTTGTGACAAGCAGATATGTCCATTTGTCTATTGACTGTTAAGTCCGTTTAGTTGTGACAAGCAGATATGTCCATTTGTCTATTGACTGTTAAGTCCGTGTAGTTGTGACAAGCAGATATGTCCATTTGTCTATTGACTGTTAAGTCCGTGTAGTTGTGACAAGCAGATATGTCCATTCCTTTATGTTATCAATCCATTTCTGAAGCAGCATCACATTTTTGTCTATTGACTGTTAAGTCCGTGTAGTTGTGACAAGCAGATATGTCCATTTGTCTATTGACTGTAAGTCCGTGTAGTTGTGGCAAGCAGATATGTCCATTCCTTTATGTTATCAATCCATTTCTGAAGCAGCGTCACATTTTTGTCTGTTGACTGTTAAGTCCGTGTAGTTGTGACAAGCAGATATGTCCATTTGTCTATTGACTGTTAAGTCCGTGTAGTTGTGACAAGCAGATATGTCCATTTGTCTATTGACTGTTAAGTCCGTGTAGTTGTGACAAGCAGATATGTCCATTCCTTTATGTTATTAATCCATTTCTGAAGCAGCATCACATTTTTGTCTATTGACTGTTAAGTCCATGTAGTTGTGAGAAGCAGATATGTCCATTTGTCTATTGACTGTTAAGTCCGTGTAGTTGTGACAAGCAGATATGTCCATTTGTCTATTGACTGTTAAGTCCGTGTAGTTGTGACAAGCAGATATGTCCATTTGTCTATTGACTGTTAAGTCCATGTAGTTGTGACAAGCAGATATGTCCATTTGTCTATTGACTGTTAAGTCTGTGTAGTTGTGACAAGCAGATATGTCCATTTGTCTATTGACTGTTAGTCCGTGTAGTTGTGGCAAGCAGATATGTCCATTTATCTATTGACTGTTAAGTCCGTGTAGTTGTGACAAGCAGATATGTCCATTTGTCTATTGACTGTTAAGTCCGTGTAGTTGTGACAAGCAGATATGTCCATTTGTCTATTGACTGTTAAGTCCGTGTAGTTGTGACAAGCAAATATGTCCATTTGTCTATTGACTGTTAAGTCCGTGTAGTTGTGACAAGCAGATATGTCCATTTGTCTATTGACTGTTAGTCCGTGTAGTTGTGGCAAGCAGATATGTCCATTTGTCTATTGACTGTTAAGTCCGTGTAGTTGTGACAAGCAGATATGTGCATTTGTCTATTGACTGTTAAGTCCCTGTAGTTGTGACAAGCAGATATGTCCATTTGTCTATTGACTGTTAAGTCCGTGTAGTTGTGACAAGCAGATATGTCCATTTGTCTATTGACTGTTAAGTCCGTGTAGTTGTGACAAGCAGATATGTCCATTTGTCTATTGACTGTTAGTCCGTGTAGTTGTGGCAAGCAGATATGTCCATTTGTCTATTGACTGTTAAGTCCGTGTAGTTGTGACAAGCAGATATGTGCATTTGTCTATTGACTGTTAAGTCCGTGTAGTTGTGACAAGCAGATATGTCCATTTGTCTATTGACTGTTAAGTCCGTGTAGTTGTGACAAGCAGATATGTCCATTTGTCTATTGACTGTTAAGTCCGTGTAGTTGTGACAAGCAGATATGTCCATTTGTCTATTGACTGTTAAGTCCGTGTAGTTGTGACAAGCAGATATGTCCATTTGTCTATTGACTGTTAAGTCCGTGTAGTTGTGACAAGCAGATATGTCCATTCCTTTATGTTATCAATCCATTTCTGAAGCAGCATCACATTTTTGTCTAATGACTGTTAAGTCCGTGTAGTTGTGACAAGCAGATATGTCCATTTGTCTATTGACTGTTAGTCCGTGTAGTTGTGGCAAGCAGATATGTCCATTCCTTTATGTTATCAATCCATTTCTGAAGCAGCATCACATTTTTGTCTGTTGACTGTTAAGTCCATGTAGTTGTGACAAGCAGATATGTCCATTTGTCTATTGACTGTTAAGTCCGTGTAGTTGTGACAAGCAGATATGTCCATTTGTCTATTGACTGTTAAGTCCGTGTAGTTGTGACAAGCAGATATGTCCATTCCTTTATGTTATCAATCCATTTCTGAAGCAGCATCACATTTTTGTCTATTGACTGTTAAGTCCGTGTAGTTGTGAGAAGCAGATATGTCCATTTGTCTATTGACTGTTAAGTCCCTGTAGTTGTGACAAGCAGATATGTCCATTTGTCTATTGACTGTTAAGTCCGTGTAGTTGTGACAAGCAGATATGTCCATTCCTTTATGTTATCAATCCATTTCTGAAGCAGCATCACATTTTTGTCTATTGACTGTTAAGTCCGTGTAGTTGTGACAAGCAGATATGTCCATTTGTCTATTGACTGTTAAGTCCGTGTAGTTGTGACAAGCAGATATGTCCATTTGTCTATTGACTGTTAAGTCCGTGTAGTTGTGACAAGCAGATATGTCCATTTGTCTATTGACTGTTAGTCCGTGTAGTTGTGGCAAACAGATATGTCCATTTGTCTATTGACTGTTAGTCCGTGTAGTTGTGGCAAGCAGATATGTCCATTTGTCTATTGACTGTTAAGTCTGTGTAGTTGTGGCAAGCAGATATGTCCATTTGTCTATTGACTGTTAAGTCCGTGTAGTTGTGGCAAGCAGATATGTCCATTTGTCTATTGACTGTTAAGTCCGTGTAGTTGTGACAAGCAGATATGTCCATTTGTCTATTGACTGTTAAGTCCGTGTAGTTGTGACAAGCAGATATGTCCATTTGTCTATTGACTGTTAAGTCCGTGTAGTTGTGACAAGCAGATATGTGCATTTGTCTATTGACTGTTAAGTCCGTGTAGTTGTGACAAGCAGATATGTCCATTTGTCTATTGACTGTTAAGTCCGTGTAGTTGTGACAAGCAGATATGTCCATTTGTCTATTGACTGTTAAGTCCGTGTAGTTGTGACAAGCAGATATGTCCATTTGTCTATTGACTGTTAGTCCGTGTAGTTGTGGCAAGCAGATATGTCCATTTGTCTATTGACTGTTAGTCCGTGTAGTTGTGGCAAGCAGATATGTCCATTTGTCTATTGACTGTTAAGTCCGTGTAGTTGTGACAAGCAGATATGTCCATTCCTTTATGTTATCAATCCATTTCTGAAGCAGCATCACATTTTTGTCTATTGACTGTTAAGTCCGTGTAGTTGTGACAAGCAGATATGTCCATTTGTCTATTGACTGTTAAGTCCGTGTAGTTGTGACAAGCAGATATGTCCATTTGTCTATTGACTGTTAAGTCCGTGTAGTTGTGACAAGCAGATATGTCCATTCCTTGATGTTATCAATCCATTTCTGAAGCAGCATCACATTTTTGTCTATTGACTGTTAAGTCCGTGTAGTTGTGACAAGCAGATATGTCCATTTGTCTATTGACTGTTAAGTCCGTGTAGTTGTGACAAGCAGATATGTCCATTTGTCTATTGACTGTTAAGTCCGTGTAGTTGTGACAAGCAGATATGTCCATTTGTCTATTGACTGTTAAGTCTGTGTAGTTGTGGCAAGCAGATATGTCCATTTGTCTATTGACTGTTAAGTCCGTGTAGTTGTGACAAGCAGATATGTCCATTTGTCTATTGACTGTTAAGTCCATGTAGTTGTGACAAGCAGATATGTCCATTTGTCTATTGACTGTTAAGTCCGTGTAGTTGTGACAAGCAGATATGTCCATTTGTCTATTGACTGTTAAGTCCGTGTAGTTGTGACAAGCAGATATGTCCATTTGTCTATTGACTGTTAAGTCCGTGTAGTTGTGGCAAGCAGATATGTCCATTTGTCTATTGACTGTTAAGTCCGTGTAGTTGTGACAAGCAGATATGTCCATTTGTCTATTGACTGTTAAGTCCGTGTAGTTGTGACAAGCAGATATGTGCATTTGTCTATTGACTGTTAAGTCCATGTAGTTGTGACAAGCAGATATGTCCATTTGTCTATTGACTGTTAAGTCCGTGTAGTTGTGACAAGCAGATATGTCCATATGTCTATTGACTGTTAAGTCCGTGTAGTTGTGACAAGCAGATATGTCCATTTGTCTATTGACTGTTAGTCCGTGTAGTTGTGGCAAGCAGATATGTCCATTTGTCTATTGACTGTTAAGTCCGTGTAGTTGTGACAAGCAGATATGTGCATTTGTCTATTGACTGTTAAGTCCGTGTAGTTGTGACAAGCAGATATGTCCATTTGTCTATTGACTGTTAAGTCCGTGTAGTTGTGACAAGCAGATATGTCCATTTGTCTATTGACTGTTAAGTCCGTGTAGTTGTGACAAGCAGATATGTCCATTTGTCTATTGACTGTTAGTCCGTGTAGTTGTGGCAAGCAGATATGTCCATTTTTCTATTGACTGTTAAGTCCGTGTAGTTGTGACAAGCAGATATGTGCATTTGTCTATTGACTGTTAAGTCCGTGTAGTTGTGACAAGCAGATATGTCCATTTGTCTATTGACTGTTAAGTCCGTGTAGTTGTGACAAGCAGATATGTCCATTTGTCTATTGACTGTTAAGTCCGTTTAGTTGTGACAAGCAGATATGTCCATTTGTCTATTGACTGTTAAGTCCGTGTAGTTGTGACAAGCAGATATGTCCATTTGTCTATTGACTGTTAAGTCCGTGTAGTTGTGACAAGCAGATATGTCCATTCCTTTATGTTATCAATCCATTTCTGAAGCAGCATCACATTTTTGTCTATTGACTGTTAAGTCCGTGTAGTTGTGACAAGCAGATATGTCCATTTGTCTATTGACTGTAAGTCCGTGTAGTTGTGGCAAGCAGATATGTCCATTCCTTTATGTTATCAATCCATTTCTGAAGCAGCATCACATTTTTGTCTGTTGACTGTTAAGTCCGTGTAGTTGTGACAAGCAGATATGTCCATTTGTCTATTGACTGTTAAGTCCGTGTAGTTGTGACAAGCAGATATGTCCATTTGTCTATTGACTGTTAAGTCCGTGTAGTTGTGACAAGCAGATATGTCCATTCCTTTATGTTATTAATCCATTTCTGAAGCAGCATCACATTTTTGTCTATTGACTGTTAAGTCCATGTAGTTGTGAGAAGCAGATATGTCAATTTGTCTATTGACTGTTAAGTCCGTGTAGTTGTGACAAGCAGATATGTCCATTTGTCTATTGACTGTTAAGTCCGTGTAGTTGTGACAAGCAGATATGTCCATTTGTCTATTGACTGTTAAGTCCATGTAGTTGTGACAAGCAGATATGTCCATTTGTCTATTGACTGTTAAGTCTGTGTAGTTGTGACAAGCAGATATGTCCATTTGTCTATTGACTGTTAGTCCGTGTAGTTGTGGCAAGCAGATATGTCCATTTGTCTATTGACTGTTAAGTCCGTGTAGTTGTGACAAGCAGATATGTCCATTTGTCTATTGACTGTTAAGTCCGTGTAGTTGTGACAAGCAGATATGTCCATTTGTCTATTGACTGTTAAGTCCGTGTAGTTGTGACAAGCAAATATGTCCATTTGTCTATTGACTGTTAAGTCCGTGTAGTTGTGACAAGCAGATATGTCCTTTTGTCTATTGACTGTTAGTCCGTGTAGTTTTGGCAAGCAGATATGTCCATTTGTCTATTGACTGTTAAGTCTGTGTAGTTGTGACAAGCAGATATGTGCATTTGTCTATTGACTGTTAAGTCCGTGTAGTTGTGACAAGCAGATATGTCCATTTGTCTATTGACTGTTAAGTCCGTGTAGTTGTGACAAGCAGATATGTCCATTTGTCTATTGACTGTTAAGTCCGTGTAGTTGTGACAAGCAGATATGTCCATTTGTCTATTGACTGTTAGTCCGTGTAGTTGTGGCAAGCAGATATGTCCATTTGTCTATTGACTGTTAAGTCCGTGTAGTTGTGACAAGCAGATATGTGCATTTGTCTATTGACTGTTAAGTCTGTGTAGTTGTGACAAGCAGATATGTCCATTTGTCTATTGACTGTTAAGTCCGTGTAGTTGTGACAAGCAGATATGTCCATTTGTCTATTGACTGTTAAGTCCGTGTAGTTGTGACAAGCAGATATGTCCATTTGTCTATTGACTGTTAAGTCCGTGTAGTTGTGACAAGCAGATATGTCCATTTGTCTATTGACTGTTAAGTCCGTGTAGTTGTGACAAGCAGATATGTCCATTCCTTTATGTTATCAATCCATTTCTGAAGCAGCATCACATTTTTGTCTATTGACTGTTAAGTCCGTGTAGTTGTGACAAGCAGATATGTCCATTTGTCTATTGACTGTTAGTCCGTGTAGTTGTGGCAAGCAGATATGTCCATTCCTTTATGTTATCAATCCATTTCTGAAGCAGCATCACATTTTTGTCTGTTGACTGTTAAGTCCATGTAGTTGTGACAAGCAGATATGTCCATTTGTCTATTGACTGTTAAGTCCGTGTAGTTGTGACAAGCAGATATGTCCATTTGTCTATTGACTGTTAAGTCCGTGTAGTTGTGACAAGCAGATATGTCCATTCCTTTATGTTATCAATCCATTTCTGAAGCAGCATCACATTTTTGTCTATTGACTGTTAAGTCCGTGTAGTTGTGAGAAGCAGATATGTCCATTTGTCTATTGACTGTTAAGTCCCTGTAGTTGTGACAAGCAGATATGTCCATTTGTCTATTGACTGTTAAGTCCGTGTAGTTGTGACAAGCAGATATGTCCATTCCTTTATGTTATCAATCCATTTCTGAAGCAGCATCACATTTTTGTCTATTGACTGTTAAGTCCGTGTAGTTGTGACAAGCAGATATGTCCATTTGTCTATTGACTGTTAAGTCCGTGTAGTTGTGACAAGCAGATATGTCCATTTGTCTATTGACTGTTAAGTCCGTGTAGTTGTGACAAGCAGATATGTCCATTTGTCTATTGACTGTTAGTCCGTGTAGTTGTGGCAAACAGATATGTCCATTTGTCTATTGACTGTTAGTCCGTGTAGTTGTGGCAAGCAGATATGTCCATTTGTCTATTGACTGTTAAGTCTGTGTAGTTGTGGCAAGCAGATATGTCCATTTGTCTATTGACTGTTAAGTCCGTGTAGTTGTGGCAAGCAGATATGTCCATTTGTCTATTGACTGTTAAGTCCGTGTAGTTGTGACAAGCAGATATGTCCATTTGTCTATTGACTGTTAAGTCCGTGTAGTTGTGACAAGCAGATATGTCCATTTGTCTATTGACTGTTAAGTCCGTGTAGTTGTGACAAGCAGATATGTGCATTTGTCTATTGACTGTTAAGTCCGTGTAGTTGTGACAAGCAGATATGTCCATTTGTCTATTGACTGTTAAGTCCGTGTAGTTGTGACAAGCAGATATGTCCATTTGTCTATTGACTGTTAAGTCCGTGTAGTTGTGACAAGCAGATATGTCCATTTGTCTATTGACTGTTAGTCCGTGTAGTTGTGGCAAGCAGATATGTCCATTTGTCTATTGACTGTTAAGTCCGTGTAGTTGTGGCAAGCAGATATGTCCATTTGTCTATTGACTGTTAAGTCCGTGTAGTTGTGACAAGCAGATATGTCCATTCCTTTATGTTATCAATCCATTTCTGAAGCAGCATCACATTTTTGTCTATTGACTGTTAAGTCCGTGTAGTTGTGACAAGCAGATATGTCCATTTGTCTATTGACTGTTAAGTCCGTGTAGTTGTGACAAGCAGATATGTCCATTTGTCTATTGACTGTTAAGTCCGTGTAGTTGTGACAAGCAGATATGTCCATTCCTTGATGTTATCAATCCATTTCTGAAGCAGCATCACATTTTTGTCTATTGACTGTTAAGTCCGTGTAGTTGTGACAAGCAGATATGTCCATTTGTCTATTGACTGTTAAGTCCGTGTAGTTGTGACAAGCAGATATGTCCATTTGTCTATTGACTGTTAAGTCCGTGTAGTTGTGACAAGCAGATATGTCCATTTGTCTATTGACTGTTAAGTCTGTGTAGTTGTGGCAAGCAGATATGTCCATTTGTCTATTGACTGTTAAGTCCGTGTAGTTGTGACAAGCAGATATGTCCATTTGTCTATTGACTGTTAAGTCCATGTAGTTGTGACAAGCAGATATGTCCATTTGTCTATTGACTGTTAAGTCCGTGTAGTTGTGACAAGCAGATATGTCCATTTGTCTATTGACTGTTAAGTCCGTGTAGTTGTGACAAGCAGATATGTCCATTTGTCTATTGACTGTTAAGTCCGTGTAGTTGTGGCAAGCAGATATGTCCATTTGTCTATTGACTGTTAAGTCCGTGTAGTTGTGACAAGCAGATATGTCCATTTGTCTATTGACTGTTAAGTCCGTGTAGTTGTGACAAGCAGATATGTGCATTTGTCTATTGACTGTTAAGTCCATGTAGTTGTGACAAGCAGATATGTCCATTTGTCTATTGACTGTTAAGTCCGTGTAGTTGTGACAAGCAGATATGTCCATATGTCTATTGACTGTTAAGTCCGTGTAGTTGTGACAAGCAGATATGTCCATTTGTCTATTGACTGTTAAGTCCGTGTAGTTGTGACAAGCAGATATGTCGATTTGTCTATTGACTGTTAGTCCGTGTAGTTGTGGCAAGCAGATATGTCCATTTGTCTATTGACTGTTAGTCCGTGTAGTTGTGGCAAGCAGATATGTCCATTTGTCTATTGACTGTTAAGTCCGTGTAGTTGTGACAAGCAGATATGTCCATTTGTCTATTGACTGTTAGTCCGTGTAGTTGTGGCAAGCAGACGTGTCCATTCCTTTATGTTATCAATCCATTTCTTTTTCTGTTTGCCCTGTACTATGTTTTGAAGAAAAATCTTTGGAAGCCCATGTGATCTTGATATGTGGCCTACCATGCCAGCTTCCATCTCTTTATTGTTTTGAGGAGGTCTTCATATGCTCCTATTGCTCTTCTGAATGTCTTATCAGTTCATCTGCTACACTATCCATGTATGATACTCCAAGGATCTATCTGTAACATTTCAATTCTAATGCTTGTATTCTTCTCTAGATTTGCTATAAAAGTCCAAGTTTTGCTTGCATGGGCGAACATGGAAATTATAAGACAGACCATCGGTCTAAGTTTGGTTTCAAGATGGATAATTCTTTTCTTTCCATATAGATTCAAGTGTTGCAATGGCTGCCACTGTTTGAGATGTTCTTGCAAGCACTTCTATCAAGGAGGGATCAGAGCACCATTTTTCAGCTCAGAACACAACATATATCACTCAACAGTCACTTGAACAGAATCCAACCTCAACACTCTCCAGGGTGCCAGCTATGTAACTACCCCTACGAAACTGTTGACCACCACCTCTTTGAGTGCCCAGCACGCGATGATGTTAGGAAAATGTTCCTTACTCCGAGGCCAGATAAGTGGAACACCTTGTACGGAGAAACAAAACAACTTGCAAAAACATAATGATATCACTACATGGCATTGGGCCGAAGGGCGAGAGCCCAAGTGTCGCTAGATCAATAACAACAACAACAAAAGCAAGGACTTCTACTGTCGATTAGATCCAATGCACATTTGCCTGGGACTACCTCAGAGTTCTCCACTGTCACCTGTGTTTTTAACACCTATGGAGCAAAAGTAGCTGCAATTCAACCAACAAGTCTGGGATGAACATTAACTTTTGCCGATGACATACTCATTTACAGGATTGGCTCAGGCAGACAAGAAATGGTCAGAAGCATACACGAGACTCTTCAGGCGTTTTCTGAATGGTGCGAGGAAACCTATTCCAAGGTCAATCCTGACAAAGCATGTGTGCTGTGATGCTCCTTGAACAACTCCATATTGAAAGCAGATATCCCAGACATTACTGTCAGTGGGCAGAAAACTGAAAGGCATGACAAGCTAAAATACCCTGGAGTTACTTTCGATTGTGGGCTATCATACAAGTACCATGTTGATCACATCATACAGAAATGCAAGAGAGGCCTGGCAGCCTTAAAAACAATGGCTGCTGCACACCTGGAGCAGAGACTACTGTTTCTCCTATATTATCATCTGGTCTTGTCAGTAGTCAAGTATGGCCTGGGAATACTCATGGTGTCAGTATCGCAAAGTGAACAGTATCGCAAATGGAACAATTGGAACGCATTCAAAATGAAAGGATGTGTTTAGTCTTGGGCTGTACACGAGATACCTCCATTGTGACGATATGGTACATGCTTGGATTGCTGTCGATTAAATCCAGATATGTGATGGCTCAAGTAAAAGCCTATTTGCCAGTAACCACAGACAAAAGACACCCCCTACAACAGCAACATTGCTGACATCAAGGGAGCAAGAATAAAGAGGGGGTGTCATGGATGGCGTAAGCTGAGTCAAGGGGAAAGCAGGGCTGAAAATTGATTAACTGATAAATGATAATGCCGGGGATGATGATACCATTGTGTACACTGATGGGTCTATAGGCCGTGGTGAGATATCAGGATAGGGCTTCTCAGCTAGAGTTAAGGGTAGGATCGTCGCTGAACACAGCGGGGCTTACTTGACAACAACCTCCAACATGAGAATGGAGGTAGAGGCAGCTACTGCGGCTTTAAGGTAGTTGTCTGAAACTTCATTAACAAGGGCAGTTATTGTGTCATACTCTCAGTCCATGATTTGGAAGATTCAAAATAGATGGCTATGGCATGAATGGAAAACCTCTATAGAAGCCCCGAATCTTCAAGAACTTGTGTGGATCTACTGTCCTGGTCATGTAGGGGTTCACGGCAATGAAAGAGCTGATAGACTAGCTTCAAGAGCACCTACAGTAGGTGCACTGGGTATGGACAAGGGAGAGATAATGAGGACAATTAATCACCATCTATTTTCTGCTGGCTGGATGTGTGGAAGATCTTCTGGAGCTGGTCTGTTGAGAAGTTCTTTGATGTTTTATCTATGTCTTCATTTTTTTCTTTTATGTTGGTAAACATTTATCAATTTATGTTTTTGGTAAGGCCATTTGACTGCTTATATTTCACTGTTAGCTTCTTTGAATGATTGCTGAAATTATCCCTCTTACCTTCTTAGCAGTGTTACACAGATTCCTCAAGTGTCCATTGGGCTGCAGCTACTTCTGCCTCCTTTGTCAACGTGTCAGTATATTTTGTCTTGTCTATCTTCGTGCTTCTTCTAACTTCATTATTTTTCTTCCATGTATATTTCATGAGCCTAGCTCTGGAACTTCTCTATTTGCTTCATTATAAATCAGCATTTTGTTTTTCACTTTCCTTTATCTTATTTTTGGTTTCTTTTACCCATGCTTTGTGCTGGAGTTCTTCTTTTTCCAAGAACTTCTGCACATCCCATTTTACATATAATTTTTCCTTGAGATCAATGCTGAATATACCAGTAATGACAATAATCCACAGGGAATACAGTCAAATATTATCACAAATGGATATCTGCTGGAAACCGTGTCCCATTTCAAATTAACTGGGGTCAATCATAAATGATAAATGGTCCACAATAGTTATTGTTGTTGTTATTGTTATTGTTGTTGTTATTGTTGTTCAGAATCAACATCATTGCACTCTGGGCAAACCCATAGGTGCCCAGTCTCCCTCTGCAAATGTCAAAGGGTATGAATGCTAATTGGTCCTGTTGCGCTGATATGCCAGATGCATTCTCTAATACATTCATCTCTGCCAGTCTTATGCCTAATGCCAAACTCCAGCAATCTTAGCCTTGATGATTCATCAATTGCAGTGTCATTAGGGTCAAGGGGGCGATAAGGCAAAATTGGGTGACATAGGAGCATTCAGTAGTAAGAGATCGGTTGAGGATTTGACAATCCTAATTCAACAATATTAGTGTTGCGTACGTTTTCACCTAGGGGGGTAGTCGTCGGTCCTGCCAATGTACGCATCAGTCTTGATATAGTTATATTATTTGTACGTGCGATTTATTCACGCACCGACGTGCACAATGTAGAGTATGTGTTACTCTGTACGCACGGGTAACCTAGTTTTAGGAGAGAGTCCTACGTCATGATCTGAAAGGGGCAGTCCGGATGATATGTCCGTGGAATATTTCGTTTATCGTGGCAAGTCTGTGGAAGCCATTCGTTTGTTACAATATTGGTCTTCAGGTCGAAGCCAATATTGGAAGTAATATGTAAGTTGTCGCCCCGTCGTATTGTATGATTAGCATATTCAAACCTGTAATTTTAGGCGACTAAGTACTAACCCAGATGTATCTTCATATCTACGCCATTGTTATTATATTTTGAACTTACGTTGTAAGTACTGAAGTCTTGGATCAAGACAGTCTTTTGTTAGATGAATGCGGGATTCGGTGGTATGAGAATCCGTACTTAGTTGGATGTCCTCAGACAAGGTCAACGGACATTAGATTACTGTTCAAACATAACATGAACATTATTGGATTCTTATTAATTGAATGTAAGGAAGATGTTTGAAAGGGATCTGCCACAATACCTAACCACCATCATTCTTCTTCTTCCATCCTTAGCCACCAACCGGCAAAGCAGTATGTGGCCAGTACGCCTAGTGGCGTCTTAGGGCAACAACAAATTGATCAATCTATCGCTGTTTCCACCACGCCTAGTGGCGTCTTTGTGGAACAGAAACAGACCAAACAATCTATCGTTGTTTCCGTAATCAGATTGGTTGGCAAGCAGGTGATCAGCCCACTGTGCGAAGTTTTTACGGGATGGGGTAAACAGCCCCATGCCCAACCCTCCTTAGTCGCTTTTTACGACATGCGTGGTAGGGTGCAGTGTTACTATTCTTTGCTCCCCTTTCGGGCCCCGGCAACACACGGGTGTAACCACCATCATAGATGTATATAATTTTCGTCATGAACATCATTACTATGCCTCCATGTTGATGTTATCCGTCAAGAACATTGTCTCGTATTGTTAAACTTATACCGTCAAATAAAATATGTTAAACTGTACCATCTGCCTTACAGTTTACTTCAGTTCACAGCAGGCCTGATTGACATGCCTGACGTTATTGATGCGTGATGCCATATGATGATGGATGGTATCCGCATGTCTGGTTTTGTGTAGTGTGCAGATGTGTTCAGTCAAACAATGTTCATACAAAAATAACAGGGCAATCCACATAGAACGTCAGTAAACTCACGACGTATAAAGTCAATGATTCTTGTAACAGCCGTTGACGTTTTTCTTCATTATTTATTGTGGACGCCACAGTGACAAAATGGTTACGCGAATATGTAGGCACATCAAACAGTCATTATCACAGCAACATTCAATACAGCAATAGACGGTAGACAGCATTACAATGATGAGTCAGATGCATGTTATATTTCATAGTGCTGTAAATGTAGTCAGGTGAAAAACTCCATCCTTTTCTATAACAGCCAGGAGATAACCAGATGTATGAGATCAGTTCACTCTCCTTAGTCTGACTTCAGCAAGACAGACACGTCTGCCGAAGTATAAATAATGTCCTCAAAAATATCCTCTAGATAATAAAGGTTTTCCAAACCTAGTTCATTTAACAAAGTAGCAAGTAATGGTCCTTGGGACATGCATCAACCGATGCAGTACAATACAGCGACATGTGAGCTGGGAAAAACATCTCGTGACGACGACTTTCGAAGACAGGCTATGAATCGAAATCGCTCACGACCCAAAATCGATAGAGTTAATGAAAAAGTCAATTTACCTTGCCTTCAGGAAATACACAGAAATATCACGCCTCCCGACATGTGGGAAACACTAGAGGTATTATCTCGAATAAACGAAATATCCATTAAGAGGACTACACATCCCTGACAGAACAAAAAATAGCGGAGATCCCCTCTTCAACGAGGCATCTCTTTCGCCATTCAAATCGCTCACTCCACTAGTGGTGGGCGGAAACCGATCGACCAAAAAACAAGACCAGTCATGCGCAGTCCAGCGCAAAAAGACCACAGCTCAAAACTTAACTGCATTCAATACCAACGCGAGAAGACAAATGCTTACCGAGAAAAGTGACTATAAATTTCAAGCAGTTGTTGCCCTTGCGTTATAAAATAGATATTGTAATAAAACGATGTTGCGAGAATTTATCACGCAACATATCACCACCTCCTCCCGATAAAAAAAAAAATGTGGAACATATTTTTTTTTTTAAATATCAAAGAGCATGCGATAAGCGGCTCAAAACGCACGAATTATGCGCTGATAATTAATTAAATTGCCTAACATGAGGCTAAATATAGAGTGTCTGGTGAGGATATACCTCAACAGAAAAATAAATATGTCTCAAAAAATATTCACATCGGGGAGGTGTCACCAACACACATCACGTTAGCATGTAAACACAATATACGTATGCAAGTTACCATAATCATCATTAAACAGCATACTCTAATATTGTCTTTAAAAATGGATGTACAAATCTGATAGGAAAATTTAAATAGTACATTCTTTGACATGTAATGACATAAGTACATAGTAAAGTTAAACTACATGACGATCCAGGACATATGCTCTGGTATTCCGAGGGTAAGTACACAATCTAGAACTCGTCATGCTTGATACTAGTAAGGTAAGTCCTCAGCTCAACAATGACATTCTGAGAAAGTACAAGCAATATAATGCTAATTAATAACTAATATGCTTCATAAGGTACAATACATTATTAATAATTGTGGCTGTTTAGTAAACTAACGGCCCTTATATTAACTACTCAGTCCTCCTCTATCATCTTAAAAAACGAACAGAAGAAGATGACAACAAAGCACGATAGTGTGTACATATAAAGTAAGTACAGATGTGCTAATCTATTGTAGAAATATAGGTGTGTTATGACTCTGTAATATATGGAAATATAGGACAGAAGTATTAGTTGGAGTCATGTGGGCATCTAGACAAAATGTCAGCCATCACATTATCCGCACCACGGATAGCTCGTACCGTGAAGTGAAAAGGTTGAAGAGCTATAGCATATCGAGTGGATCTCGAACTCTTCAAATTCTTAGTCTGAATAGCTGTAAGAGCTTTCTGATCAGTCTCTAGAATGAAATGTGCGCCCAGGAGGAATCTTTGTAGCTTTAGAATTGACCAAACCATCGCTAACAACTCACGGTCTAAAACCGAGTAGTTCCTCTCTGCCGCATTTAGTTTTCTAGAAATGTACATAACAGGATGCAGAGTATTTGCATATTCTTGCATCAGTGCTGCTCCAATCCCAGTGGATGAAGCATCACTCCGAAGAACAAAAGTCCTATCAAGAGTAGGTAATCTTAAGATGGGAGGAGAAGAAAATATATTCTTGATTTGGTCTAGTGAAGATTGGCATTCTTCAGACCAACGGACCAGATTAGGCGAACCTTTCTTCAACAATGTTGAGAGAGGTGCCATGATCGAAGATAAATTTGGAATAAATCTCCCATAAAATTGAATTAAACCTAAGAGACTCCTAACTTGTTTCTTCGTTTTAGGAACAGAGATGTTCAGTATTTTGGAAGTATTGTGGTCTTCTGTCTTCAAGAGACCATGACCAACACGATGACCCAGGAAAGAGATTTCACCAAAACCAACAAAAGCTTTAGAAGGTTTCGCTGTCAAATTATTCTCACGTAGAGTGGACAGTAAGTCATATAACCCTAAATAGTGATCTTCCCAGGTATCACTGAAGAGACAGATGTCATCTAAGTATGCGATGACATCCGAACGATGTGACAGAATTCGACGCATCATGCGAACGAAAGTGGCAGGGGCGTTCATGAGACCAAAAGGCATAACATTCCATTGAAATAGACCCCTAGGTGTAGAAAAAGCAGTAAGAGGTTTGGCATGCTCTGCTAAAGGCACTTGCCAATAACCTTTAGACAAGTCAAGTTTAGTGAAGAATCTAGAATTAGAAAGTCTAATCAGTAGATCTTCTAACAAAGGCATCGGTTCAGCATCGAACTTTGTGACCTGATTCAATTTGCGATAATCAACACAAATTCGTATGTTCTTATCCTTCTTCCGGACAATAACCATGGAAGAAGAATATGGTGAAGTCGATGGTTCAATTATATTTAATTGAATCATTTCATCCAATTCCTTTTCCACTTGCGACTGAAAGTGTATAGGAATAGGATAAGGCCTAACCCTAATTGGATTATTGTCGGTAAGAATTATGTCATGTTCTATGACATCTGTGTGTCCAGGAATGTCAGTGAGAACATCCTGAAATGTTTGTAACATCGACGAGACTTGTCGATGTTCGTCACCAGAAAGATTAGGAGAAACAGAAACGTTTTTCCAAGATTCCGTGGAATGTAATGGAACCACTGGAAGGGGAAGATTAACATCAGAGAAGGTAGATTCCTCATCCTGTATGACAGACAGGGATGAATAATGACCGTGAGGTGCAGGAGCATCATCCGTTGCCTGGAAAATAGGCAGCAAATAGTCCGGACGTTCGTGAAATTCCGAAAGCATGTTTATGTGGAAAGTTTTATGCTTTCCATCAATATCGACCACATAGTCAACATCGGAACTCCGAGAGACTATTGCATACGGACCTTTCCATGCAATAAGAAGTCTATTTTCCCTACTGGGGAGTAGGACGAATGCTTTGTCACCTGGACAAAGTTGTCGTAGACATCTATTCTTGTTAGCAAACTGTCTTGCCTTCTCTTTAGCAATTTCTGATGAAGCAGTTGCTAGCTTACATGCCTCAATGATCTTTTGTCTAAGAGCAATGACATACTCATATGAGGATTGAGTTTCATCGCTAATATCATCGGCAGTGATGAGATCGTGTAATAAAGACATAGGGCCGCGTGGACGCGCGCCAAAGACAAGTTCGAAGGGAGAAAATCCTGTGTGTTCATTAGGGACTTCTCTATAGGCAAAGAGAGCCGCGGGTAAAACCCTGTCCCAATCTTGAGGATGATCTTCAGTTATCTTACCAAGCAAAGTCTTGAGCGTTCTATTCAGACGCTCAACTAACCCATTAGACATAGGATGGTAGATACTACTGAGAGATCGTTCAATATGTAAGGTAGACATTACCTGTGACATAGTGTCAGATATGAGTTGAGTGCCATGGTCTGACAATATTTCTCTGGGGAACCCCAAGCGAGAAAATATCAACCAAAGAGCATCTGCGATATCTGTAGTAGATATGCTCTTAAGAGGAATAGCCTCTGGCCAACGTGTGCACATATCGACACATGTAAGGATAAACTGATGTCCTCTGGCCGACTTGACCTTAAAAGGGCCAATAATATCTATGGCCATTTTCTGAAACGGCCGAATAGGAATGTCAGCAGCCTGGATAGGCGCAGCATGTCGTGGTCCTCTAGATTTGACCTCCTGACATACCTTGCATGATCGGCAGGCAGGAAATACGAATGTCCTTATTGACAAAAGGCCAAAAGAAAGCCGCAAGGACTCTCGACTTCGTACGGGAAAAACCCATATGTCCAGCACATTGCGAGTCATGAGCATGTTGTAATATTTGCACTCTCATGCTCTTGGGAACAAGAATTTGCGAATGTGCCGACGTAGTCGAATCTTGTACCATACGTACAAGTACGCCGTTTCTCATTGCAATCCAAGATTTTCTATTTGTATCCTGATTCGGATCACCTTTCTTCGCAAGAACGAAGAATTTTTTTAAAGAAGGATCTTCTTCTTGCAATTTTATGAAAGAGTCACGAGTGATTACTAAGTGACTATCTTGGCTATCAACTTCATTATCACTATTCAGTGAAGTTTCGGGTGTTTGTAGAGCTTGTGCTCTTGTAACTACTGCATTTGTAGCTTGCATGTTATTATCTTCCCAAGCAGCAATCTGCTGTGGGGTACACTCCCTAACTCCGTGAATACGACCAATAATAAGGTCCGCAATAGGATTAGGTAAGAGACAAGCATGCACATCTCCAGTAAAGAAAGGAGTGGCAATGCGAATTACAGCAGTAGGATATTTTTCTAGAGTGCCGCCAAATGTGACACATTTAATAACCCTTCCTGTAGCACAAGATGGATCTACAAGCGATTGTCTAACACCAATAGTGGTGCATCCGGAATCGAAAAGTAGTGAGACCGGAGTATCATTAACAAGACCCTTATGTAGAATTAAAGAACCCCTCCCGTCATGCGCAACAGCAGCAGGAAGAGCGGGAAGTGGGTGACCACAACTCAAAGTAGTTATGGTACCCGGTTCGAATAAAGTACTGCATTGGGGGCATTTGTTTGCTCTCTCAAAGTCAAAAGCAGAACCAGTGACAGCGTCAAAGTTTTTACTATCAACAACATGATTACAGGCTCCCTCAGTTTCCTGTTGTACAGCATTAGCCTGCTGATATCTCTTTTTTTTGTGTTGAGATCTACCCCGACTATTATTACCTCTGAAGTTATCAGAGTTATTATTATCTCTGCAGTTATTATTGTCTCTATTGTAATTGTTATCCTGGTTCGAATTCCAGTTTCCATGATTACTATCATGTTCACATTGATGCGAACATCTATTTGTTTGGTTCTGAGGTCTTCGGCAGGAATAACCTCTATTACCATATCCTCTTTTGAAATGCTTATAATTATTAGGGTGATAGTAACGAGTACTATCAGGCTGTCTCCAATTCTTCGAAGAAGAATCACCATGAAATTGATTTCCATGATTTTGACAGAAATTACCGCTACTCTTTCTATCAAAATTTTGTTGGAATCTACGAGCAAAGTTTTGGCCATACGGAGCTGCCGAAGCAACTGGTAAACCTTCTTTCACCTTAGAGTTACCCATGGTTATGTGTGGGTGCGCAGTTACGTATTGGCAACAGAAATCTTCCATTTCTTTTATTGTTTTAGGTTTACGTTCATGAAGGAAAGCAAGGAAAGACTCATTGACAGACGACATGACTTTGTCTCTAAGTATTAAGTCCATAAGTCCTTCATAAGTTTTTTCCGTCTTAGATAGTTCAACCCATCGTGAGAAAGTAATGCGTATTCTTGCAATAAACTCGGAGAATTCAACTCCATTTTCAGGTAACATGTTTTTAAATTGTAGACGATAGCCGTCTTCGTTAAGCTGATATTTCTTTAACAAAGCGGCCCTGACAACCTCATAATTGTTCTTGTCAGGTTCATCCACCATATTTAATATACTTAGAGCTTTACCTGTCAGTATCCCTGATAACTGATAAACATATTTTGCTTTGTCTATGTTATGAGCTGTACATGCTTGTTCAAATCTGTCCAGATAGAACATTATGTCATCACTGGAAGGACTAAATGTTGGTAACTTAATCTTAAAAGTATCATTATTAGCCTTACCAGAAGATGAACCCTTGTTTGAATCATTACCATTACTCATGCTCGTCAATTTCAATTTTTCCAACTCTAAAGCTAAGACCTTTTCTTCATGTTCCATTTTTGCTTTCTCTTTCCTCTCATCAGACTCTCTCTGTAATCTTCTTTCCTCAGCCTGAGCCTCTTTTTGAAGTCTTTCATTTTCAGCTTCTTTTTCAAGTCTTTTATTTTCAGCCTCTTTTTCAAGTCTTTTATTCTCAGCCTCTTTTTGAAATCTTTCAGCTTCTAGCTGGAGTTTTCTTTCCTCAGCTTCTGATTCCCTTTTTTGTTTTTTCCATTTCCATTTGGAATCTTTTTTCATCCACCTGCATCTGCAGTTTCTTTTGTTCAGCTTCCATATGCAGTTTCTTTTGTTCAGCTTCCATTGCTTTATCATATCGAGCAGTTGCAAATTCTTCTAACTTATCACCAGTCTTCCCAAGCAATTTACCCTGCTCAATAAAGTGCTCAAATGTAGACATGTTGTCTAACATATGAGTCCAAAACCTGAAATAATTAACTAATTTATTTCAAACCTAAGTGTAACAAGTCTTAATTAAGCACTTGTATATTCACATCACCTTATATTATCCCAGTCTCTGTGGGAAACAAGTCTCCAATCAAAGAACTTGTATATGAAATATCAACAATCAATTCTTGATCATAAGTGCACTTCTCATTCAATAGTGCACGACACTATTCATCATTCATTTATCATCAGTGTAGTAGTAACAGTGCATTAGCATAGCCCATTAACTAATTACTATAACTGTAAACAATGACTATGTAAACACATGCAGAATGTAAACATTGAAAATGTAAACAATGCAAACAATGTAAACAATAACAATGTAAACAATAACAAAGATCAGCAACAATACAAAAAACGTTCGCAGAAATCAACTAAAAATAAAGCAGAAATTAATGAAATATCACAAAAAATGTGACGATATCTGCGCTATAATTAAACAAAATACATGACACCACAGTGTATAAACAAAAATGTTGTATGAAACTAAATTATAGTCAAGAGTAGGCTAACAAATACAAACAAATCAAAACAAAACTAAAGAATGCGAAATAATAACGAAAACAATATTAAAACATGTCATCACAGCTAACATAAATAGCAACAGAAGTCGCTTAGCAAATTCCAGTATCGGAAATTTGCAAACCCTACAGAAAACGCTCACAATAGACGACCTCTATGACGTGGCATAATCTAACGGAGACACCACCCAACCGAGAACCCGCTGAAATATAAACATATAAATATACAAATAACATATAGACATATAACATATAGAATGAGATGATACACAGAAGACTCAGCAGAAGTATAAGGGCACAGTTTACATACAAACAGGCCACTTAACTTATAGGCTTCCAATCGTCGAACAGCAGACAAAACGGATGTCAATCAACGTCCTAAAGAGCGAAGCTCCAACGATGATGGCACATCTGAACTGCTTCCACTGCTAACACGATGGTACAAGAGCTTCTGAAATACTGTGTGTTGAGTTGTTTCGGCACTTGACCTTCTAATCCAAAAGTAAGTTGATGGAAATCGGTACTTGGCCTTCTTCAGAAAACAACCCGTTTCAACCGGCACTTGACCTTCACAAAAAAATGACAGCACTGGAACCTTGACAGCAGCAACTTGCTTGACTTGCGTAAAAGATAACAGCAGTCCGAGTTATCCGGCAACATGTAACAACGCCGGGTACTGTCAAATTCTTGTTTCCGTCAAAAAGTTGAAATTTTGACTTTTACCGGGCAACGCCGAGTACTTTGAAAATTTTGAAGATGTTGACTGTATTGAAGAATGTTAATTTCTTGAAGGATGCTGATGAATTCTTGTTGAAAATGAAGTGGGTAAGGGACCCCGTGTTTGCTGGTACCAGAATCAAACCAGCTTATGGCCACCAAATGATGCGTGATGCCATATGATGATGGATGGTATCCGCATGTCTGGTTTTGTGTAGTGTGCAGATGTGTTCAGTCAAACAATGTTCATACAAAAATAACAGGGCAATCCACATAGGACGTCAGTAAACTCACGACGTATAAAGTCAATGATTCTTGTAACAGCCGTTGACGTTTTTCTTCATTATTTATTGTGGACGCCACAGTGACAAAATGGTTACGCGAATATGTAGGCACATCAAACAGTCATTATCACAGCAACATTCAATACAGCAATAGACGGTAGACAGCATTACAATGATGAGTCAGATGCATGTTATATTTCATAGTGCTGTAAATGTAGTCAGGTGAAAAAAACTCCATCCTTTTCTATAACAGCCAGGAGATAACCAGATGTATGAGATCAGTTCACTCTCCTTAGTCTGACTTCAGCAAGACAGACACGTCTGCCGAAGTATAAATAATGTCCTCAAAAATATCCTCTAGATAATAAAGGTTTTCCAAACCTAGTTCATTTAACAAAGTAGCAAGTAATGGTCCTTGGGACATGCATCAACCGATGCAGTACAATACAGCGACATGTGAGCTGGGAAAAATCTCGTGACGACGACTTTCGAAGACAGGCTATGAATCGAAATCGCTCACGACCCAAAATCGATAGAGTTAATGAAAAAGTCAATTTACCTTGCCTTCAGGAAATACACAGAAATATCACGCCTCCCGACATGTGGGAAACACTAGAGGTATTATCTCGAATAAACGAAATATCCATTAAGAGGACTACACATCCCTGACAGAACAAAAAATAGCGGAGATCCCCTCTTCAACGAGGCATCTCTTTCGCCATTCAAATCGCTCACTCCACTAGTGGTGGGCGGAAACCGATCGACCAAAAAACAAGACCAGTCATGCGCAGTCCAGCGCAAAAAGACCACAGCTCAAAACTTAACTGCATTCAATACCAACGCGAGAAGACAAATGCTTACCGAGAAAAGTGACTATAAATTTCAAGCAGTTGTTGCCCTTGCGTTATAAAATAGATATTGTAATAAAACGATGTTGCGAGAATTTATCACGCAACAGTTATACTCCATTACCTGTTGAACTAATTTGACAGTTCATTTTGCATTCGCGTTTTAGCAGCACGATCAAACAGTCATCTGTAGAGACCTTGCAGAAACGGTCTAACAGTAATTGGCGGCACAGTGTGTTTTGGACAAGCTTCAAAGGGAACGTACTCAATAAATTTTCAAGAATCGTTATACAGAAAGACCCGTGTCTTCATCATGGAATCAACACGACGGTTAGCAGAAGGTCAAGGTCATCAGTGAACCTCAACATCAAGTTCTCCAGTGACTAACTACGTTGGACATCATCCTTTAGTCCTCATCACGTGCGAGCTTTACTCATATACTCAAGGCGAAGTATTTCAAAGTCTCAAACGTACATATACGGAGACGAGGCACATTTTTTGTTTGATCAGCCGAGATAAGTATAAACGTGGTATCGTTTATTGCTGTATTGTGTGTGGCTGTGCCTATTCTCTTCTATGTCCACCTATATACTTTTCATGTTGCATGTTCTATGTTGTATATTCGTCGTGGGCGGTAGGGAGGTCGATCTGACAAACGAGGTTCATCTCGAAGCTGATTCGGGCTCTTGTCAGATGTTCTATAGGGTTTGATTTATAAGTTTCAATTGAGCGATAATTCCGGTTCAAGGCTAGAAACCTTGCTGTAGTTCCGATCGCTACTTGTTTCTTATGATAGTATCTGTTTAGCTGTTCCGTCAAGTTTTAATTGTTGTTTTCACAGTTATTTTTACTCGTACCTTAATTTTATAATGTATCTTGTTTGTATTATGCGTCCTTCTCACCTGACTTTCGTTCAGTTTTTTACAAAACATATGTTTTTACACTGTCTTGTCAATTGTCTTGTTTATTATATTATCGCAGCTATCATCGTAATTTTTTACGACATTCTATTTTAGTTTCACATTTTTATTTTTATTGGATTTCTGCGACCGTTTTCAATTGTCTTTGATTATTTTGTCTCGTCAGTATTGTTCCTATTGTCTATCACGTTGTTGCTTTCATAACATTTCACTACATAAATTACTTTATTGATTTTTAATATATTTCACAATTATATGATAACAATATTTACCGTTCTAGGACAGGAACGAAGACCACTTGGTATATTAACACTTTTAAGTAGAATTATATCAGAATAATATTGAATAATAATTAAGTGCCGTTCTTGGTCAAGAACGTGTTGCACATATTGGAGGGAAATCACTTAGATAATTTTCTTTCTAGTTGATTCACTGAGTGAGTCACTTTAATACATATAAATTTATCATGCTTAAAATAGAGGACTATTTGGATATTGCACGAATATTTAGAATGAAAGGTGATAAGTTAAAATCATATGTCTTGGACAATTTGGCTAAAGACAATTTATGGAAAAGTGGGAAGTGGTTCCTGAATAAGGAAGAAATTGAAACTGAAGCAAGACGTATTGGAGAATTAGAAGAAATTAAAAGGATATTGGAATTGGAGGAGCAGAAGACGCAACCTGATTTAGTGGATGTACAGAATAAGTTACGAGATTCTGATAATCCAAAACAGATTAATGATTTAGATAATTTTTCGAAAGAACATGTGCCTGTTCAGAACAAGGTACCCGTTGAAAACAAGGTTATCGATGTGAAAAAAGTAGAAAAAAAAGCCTAGAGCGGGCATAATGTCTACTCTGAGGGATATTCTTCAGGAGGCTAAAAATGATGGTTTTCAAGGCCCAGACCTTGATGATTTTATACTAGACAATTTTTTATGTCGTACAGCGTCAGATTTGACGAAGTTTGCTGACCTTAATTTTCAGTCTGTACCACATATAATTATGGCAAGGGACATAGCAGAATTATTAGGTGGAGTATTTCGTACATTTGTGGAACGTTACGTACACGTCCATCGTGGTTCTATAATGAATAGCATTCGTAACGCTATTCTCTGTGATAACGATTATGAGAAACAAATGAAGTACGAACAAGGAAATGACACGGGAAGGACCAATTTTTTGGATGATATTGCTGAAGAGAGCAAAATAGAGGAATTGTCGGAACTCCTGGAAGATAAGGAGCTAGTGATTAATAATTTAAACGAGAGAGTAAGGACTCTTACATTACAGGCCGAGGTTACCAATACAAACTTCACGTCCTTACAATTGGAGCTAGAAAATTCTAAGAAATTGTTGGTAGATGCATTGAAGCAGAATAATACAGATTTTAATGGCCAAATTCATGAGGAAGATTCTGTTTTTACTAAGAAGATTGATGAACTTATGACTAGTCATCATAGTGCTATCGAAGCACTCAAACTTGAACTTAGGCAGGAGAGAGCTAAGGCTTTAGATACTATCAAAACTCTCAAACAAGAAATTAGTAACCTTAAATTAGAAACTACTTCTCAGATAAAAAAATTGAGGTTGGATCTTAAAGATAAAAAAATTAGAAAGGGAAATAATAAGAATGACAATATTTATCAGGGGAAACAATTCAAACAAACTGCTTCACTTATTGTTTCTTCGGGCCAATCTTCCAGATCAAAAGATTTTGATAACAATAATCTTAAATATAATGAAGGAAACAGCAATAAACAAAATTTGCAATCAAAATCACAGTGTGCTCAAAATAGACAAGGTTCTTGGAATAAATCATTTAACCAACATCATAACGTTAATTATAATAATTATCATACTCATCCAAATTTTAACTCAAGCAGAAATGACAATTGTGGCAATTTTAATGCCAATAATCAGAATTGATCGCGTCGAAGAGATAGATCATCGAATAATACACATAGACATTCTAATGTCGCTTTAAGTGATACTCAGGCTAACATTGAACAGGATAATAATGTTAATGCACATAGTGCTATGTCATGTTCTCTGGATTTCGAACAGGTCAAGTCTTGTGATGAGTGTAATACCTTATCCCAGCCCAGGGCGATCACGACGCTACGGTACGGACATGTTTTGCCAAGTCTCCCGGCTGTGTGTACGGCCATTTCAGCTACACACGATCGACCGGGATGCCTTCAATTAAATCATGGATTTTTAAATGGCATTCCATGCTCTCTTTTATTTGATTCAGGCTGCAGTACTGTCGGAGTGCGGAACTCTTTGGTCGACCCCGCCTGTGCTACTGGCAAGACCGTGCAGTGCGTGACTTTTGGAGGGACTGTGGAGATTTTTCCTACAGCTATAGTTAACCTTCATACACCATTTTTTTCAGGAAAAATTCACGCATGCCTTCTTCCTGCACCTATAAGTGATATTATACTTGGCCACATACATGAGGTTAAAGAGTGTACACCACAGCAGATTGCTGATTGGGAAGAGCAAAATATACATGATGCCGGTGTATTTACTGCTATTCCTAGATTTGTTTCACATGCACATATTGCTAAACTGTTATGTAATGATAAGGTCTTGGAATCTAGCATCGAAGGTGATTCCATTGTTCATTACGCCACTGTGGCTAATTCGTTACAACCTTTACGACATGCGTCCATTCTTAAGAAGGACATTAAGGTTTCAACGCAACCTGTGAAGACTAGTAAGTCATTCCGGGGGACATATACCTTCCCTCGACTTGATCAGCAGGCAACTGATCGTAAGAAAAAGGTTAAGTTTGTAAAAAAGGTAAAGGATGTTCCTAAAGAAAATAAGTGTTATAACTCAGATGAGACAACTAAAACCAATAAGGTTGGTGACAAAGTTGTCACTTTGTCCAGCAAGCAGGTGTCTACGACATGCCGTACACCTACACCTTTGTCTGGCATAAGTAATAATAATCAAGTACAAAGTATGGTACATTTAAGAATAATCCTAAAGGTATAAATAATAAATATTATAATATACCTAAGAGGACTAATGTTACCCATCAACCTTGTTCACATTCTTGTGACTACGGTACCACTTATATTGGTAGAGGTGCATCTTCTCGCACCATCCTTGTGCAAAATCTGCCACAGCGAACTAGTTGGCAAGCACTAGGAGATTTTCTCAACCACACGGCAGACGTTAGGTTCGTGCGTCTGTTACTTCATACCAATAACAGGTATGGTGACGCCGTGGTTACTTTTAGGACCAATAGAGATGCTCGCATGGCTATCGAGCGGGACAATGGTGTGTATTTCCACCACCATTCTCTCCGATTACAGTTGGTTCCTGATTCTGCGTCACGCAGATAGTAACCTACTATACTGGATTTTGATTTCACATTCTTTGATGACTCAGCCTTCGGATTAATGAATGCGCCAGCTACCTTTGTACGCATGATGCGCCGCGTACTGTCTCATCGTCCCGATGTCATTACTTACATAGATGACATCTGTCTTTTCAGTAACTCTTGGGATGAACATATTCAGGGATTAAAAGCTTTACTTTCTACTCTACGGGATTATAACTTAACAGCGAAACCTTCAAAGGCATTTGTCGGTTTTCATGACATCTCCTTTTTGGGTCATCGTATAGGTCGGGGTTTAATGTATACAGAAGACAGTAATGTCTTGAAAATCTTAAACATCCCAGCACCTAAGACAAAAAAAACAAGTTAGGTCTCTTTTAGGACTAATACAGTTCTATTATAAATTCATCCCTCATTTGTCTACTATAACTGCACCTTTTTCTTCTTTACTGAGAAAAGGTACAGCTAATGTAATACAGTGGTCTAACGAACATCAAATCGCGTTAGATTATATAAAAAATTTTTTTTTCAAATGAGCCTTTTTTGAGGTTGCCTAACAAAGATCTCACGTTTATTCTTCGCAGTGACGCGTCTTCTTACACAATTGCTGCAGTCTTGATGCAGGAATATTCAGGCACCTTATTTCCAGTTATGTACGTTTCGAGAAAATTGACGACGAGCGAACTGAAGTACTCCGTCCTGGATAAGGAGTTACTCGCTTTGGTTTGGTCAGTCACTAAACTAGAACGATATTTACTGGGATCACACTTTGTAGTGGAAACTGACAAAAAAGCTCTCACAGCATTGAACACTAAGGAGTGAAATCCTCAAAGTCCACTAGATACGCTATCGCTCTCCAGCCATATAGCTATGAAATTCGAGCGATTCCTGGAGTGAAAAATGTGTTTGCGGACTGTCTGTCAAGATGTCCAAGCGAACTGGTCAAACCTAAACCACTTCCGGATGTTGAAACGTCCTCACAGATAATCAATCAAATATAATAAGAGGAACTGCGTACAGTATCAATTATTGAACCTCTATACATACTTTGTATGGAACAGATTCATTTGTTCCAGCATAATTCCGGGATATACTTACTTTTGGATTATAACAGAACTTCTTGTGTAGTAACATTTTATTAGTATGGAAACATTGTTATTTTGATAAATGAATAGTCAATATTCTTATGGAACATGTTACACTACATTTGGTATTAGAGAATATCTTTTCATCGCACATGGAACATTAAGAACATATTCTCGTCGATTATTAACTACTATTAATGGAACATTAACACTCAGTAAAATTGCATTTACTTAAATAAAGTAGTAATTAGTTATGTGTTGATAATTAAGAACTACAGTAAGTAGAAGAAATCAATTTAAGCTACTTAATTAATTGTAGAGTACACATGAACTAACTTGAATAGTTGTAAGTGTCTCTGTGTACTTATATTTACTTCTCATGGTGTTTGATCTCTCAACTTTTAGATAACTAGTCCACCATTCTAGTGTTAGAAACATTACGGGTGTTGTTTCTTAAAGTGTTTAATTATGCTTTGTTTCACTTTGCATGTTTTATTTTCATTATTGTTGATTCTCTTGTCATTGATTATCATCATCGTTGCTATTCATTTTCATCTTGAAATCACATGTTTGTTTTGAAAATTTAGTTGAATGTTTTTATCATCTTTTTGGTTTTCAACTTTCTTTTACTTCGTATTTTACCACATCGTTCCAAAGTAGGTCGATTGTGGATGTGTGCTTTAATGCATACTTTCATTCAGTTATATTGATTTCCATTTTTATATTCTTTTTCATAATATTGTATAACATAATGACTTTGATTTATGTTCATAAATATCGATGTAGTTTTGACTCACCTCTCTTGGGTACTTAGTTTTAAAAAAAAATTAATTAATAGAATTAAATTTTTTTTAAGGGACGGTGATAAGGGAGCTGTTGCGTACGTTTTCACCTAGGGGGGTAGTCGTCGGTCCTGCCAATGTACGCATCAGTCTTGATATAGTTATATTATTTGTACGTGCGATTTATTCACGCACCGACGTGCACAATGTAGAGTATGTGTTACTCTGTATGCACGGGTAACCTAGTTTTAGGAGAGAGTCCTACGTCATGATCTGAAAGGGGCAGTCCGGACGATATGTCCGTGGAATATTTCGTTTATCATGGCAAGTCTGTGGAAGCCATTCGTTTGTTACAATATTGGTCTTCAGGTCGAAGCCAATATTGGAAGTAATATGTAAGTTGTCGCCCCGTCGTATTGTATGATTAGCATATTCAAACCTGTAATTTTAGGCGACTCCTTGAGAGAATCTAGCGGGAATTCATCTTGTTATGATATTCCTAGAATGGACCAAAAGGAGCTATGAGCCTCTATAATCTATCGTAGACGAAGAATTCCTACGAGGGAACCAAGTTATTGGAATTTATAATTTATATTAAAATGCCGTTATGCCTGTGCCAAAGTCGTGGCATGAGTTTGTGGAGAGGTTAGTTAAAACCCAAAGTACTAACCCAGATGTATCTTCATATCTACGCCATTGTTATTATATTTTGAACTTAACGTTGTAAGTATTGAAGTCTTGGATCAAGACAGTCTTTTGTTAGATGAATGCGGGATTCGGTGGTATGAGAATCCGTACTTAGTTGGATGTCCTCAGATAAGGTCAACGGACAATAGATTACTGTTCAAACATAACATGAACATTATTGGATTCTTATTAATTGAATGTAAGGAAGATGTTTGAAAGGGATCTGCCACAATACCTAACCACCATCATAGATGTATATAATTTTCGTCATGAACATCATTACTATGCCTCCATGTTGATGTTATCCGTCAAGAACATTGTCTCGTATTGTTGAACTTATACCGTCAAATAAAATATGTTAAACTGTACCATCCGCCTTACAGTTTACTTCAGTTCACAGCAGGCCTGATTGACATGCCTGACGTTATACTCCATTACCTGTTGAACTAATTTGACAGTTCATTTTGCATTCGCGTTTTAGCAGCACGATCAAACAGTCATCTGTAGAGACCCAGAGGAAATCGGTCCAACAATTAGTCAACAGAACAATTACATGTAAAAGCGGTTTTATTACAGTGAGCGCTTAGAAGGAGAACATAGTCTGAACAAACCCAAACCCACTCCCCAACTTCGCTCATCCCAGTTTCTCATACACCTTATAGGTTCCAAACATCAGTGAGACGAGGACAAATAGGAAAGATAGATAGTGGAGTAGTTGTATTAGTATCATTAAGCAAGGCATAGTTTCATCTTTATTTGCCATCCTGAGCTTAAGCAACTATCGCTGATCATAAATTCTAGTGTTTACCAGTTTAATATCAGTGAATGTCCACTGACAAGGTGTCCAAATGTACTTTTCGCTAGAAACTGACAAAATTAGATATCTGCAGGTGTTTCAAAAAGGATCAACTTTGCTTTGTTGCAGATTTGATCATCTCAGTATTTAGGGGGCCTAATGATATCCGTGATAAGTTAATAAACAAGAGGAAAGTTTTAACAGAAAGAGCCAAGTGTATAAACAACAGTGCTACTTACAGTTTCTTTTAATGTAATGTAGGGAAATTGAGGGGAGGCGCTGGAAATGTGCTCTGGGAGCCATGAGGGCGGTGACCCGAAAAAGTTAGGGAAACACTGTTCTAAGACATGGAAAAGCTGCAGGCCCAGGTGGCACTTCAGCAGATGCCATTAGAAATGTTAAACAAATTACTTGGTAAAGTCTAAGACAGAGAAGAAATACTAGCAGACTGGAAAGATATCTGGTCAAGTTGCCAAAGAAGAGAGACTGTGGGTTTGGCCAGATGAGCATTGTG